>APFE030463969.1:12157-105986 GCA_000404065.3 Pinus taeda | reverse complement strand
GGAAGACACCATGAAGTTGATGATTGGGTGTCGTGCTGGATCTGTCCATCCATCAGAAACAATGCTAACCCGAGATGTTGGCCATGATGCTACAATAGGCTCAAGCATTTTTTGCACCTCTTTTTTGCCTTCGTTAACAATGTGGTTCTCAGCTTCTCTGACTCAGGAGGCACATACCCTGATGGAGCACCTTGAGTTAGAGCTCGGCACATCTCAATAAATAGAGGTGAGTGTGCAACATTAAATGATATGAAGTTTTGATAGAAGAAGAAGGCAATGGTGAGATCAAGCTCTTCCCGTCTCTCTTTTTCGAAAATCTTGTCCATTGGACCAAGTGATCTTCTTTTTAATGCGTGTCCCCCACCAGAAGTAGAACTCTCAAATGGAAATTTGGTGGTCCCTTTCCTCAAAAATGGAAGGGGGTCTTCATTATTGGGTTTTCTTGATTTTGAAGCCAGTGCCACATGTTCCATACCAACATTGGCCTCCTTTTCCAATTCTTTTTTCTTTTGTGAAGTAATAGCTCTGCAAGATCCAATCCTACAACCAGGTATAGCCAACAAATGTGATTTCACACGGTAATATGTGCTTTTGAAAGAAATGTTACAAAAGTTGCATTTCCATTGCACATTGCCTCCTCCCTTTCCCTTGTTGTTTGGCCCATCCTCTCTTGTGACATATTTCCATAATGGATATTTATCATTGTCTTTAACTCCTCTTCCCTCAACATTACTTGCAGCAGACTCTGATGATATTGGGGGAGAAGGGCATCTCTACCCATGACATTCTTGCCCTTCCTTTGCCCCCTAACAGCAGCTGCCTTTGATTGAGCCATGAACACTGTTACGGACTACGGCGTTACCTCAACAACAACCTGTAAAAAAAATGAACAAACTGCTGTCAAAAATTAAAAAATGCAAAAAAAATTTAAAAATGAACAAACTGCTGTAAAAAAATTGTAAATTGTGCATAGGCAGCGTTATGTTATTAGTACTTATAGGCAGGCAGATAAGAAAGAATGAACCTAGTAAATACACCAGCAAGCTGCCAACTTAGAATGTCAAGAACAAAGGTTCATACACAAGAGGAGGATCTTTTCCTCATATTATTTTGCAACAACCAAAGGGAATAGCAATAACATATGAAGCTAGGAACAAGTATATCAATTTCCACATTGGATGGCATGAAGCACCATTGTAACAAAGTTATTCGGCACATACGAGCATTAGTTTCCTACATAATGGACCACTTAAATTTAACACCAAACATAGTCCAAATGAAAATTTAAATAATTCAACAGACAAAAAGTAAATGTGATTTGTAATAGCATAAGCTGTGAATTTTTCTGAGATAAACCACACATAAATATGATAGCATTATTATGAAAGAACAAACTATTTTATAGTACCCAATTACTCCCAACATACCAATTGTTCCAAAAAGGTATTAGTTTAGAAGCAACTGTCTTAAGGTGAATATACTCAAGTAGGTAACCCTCTAAAACACAATCAAGATAATTTTGCAATACTCCCCAACTATAAGTCTAGTTAATCTCTTCTAACATTGTTCAGGACCGAAATAATAGTATAAAAATTGCCCTTGAATTCTCAAGCATCATAAGCAAAGAGGTAGGGGCAAAAAATCCCTGCCTAGATTGTAACTAGAGGCCACAATCGATGCATTAGAATTCATATGTCCAAGAATAATTGAAAACAGCAATATCTTCAACCTATAAATACACTTCTAAACATAGTGGAATTGGATGGGGCTAACCCTTCCATCTCCTTGCTGCGACAACTTATTTAACTTCTATAAAACGTATCTTGTTTATTCATTAGCACAAGTGTCAACTTATAACATTACACTATGTATAAGCAAGTACCATACATAGTCCAATACATACAACGCTCTGAGGCAGGCTTCATGGTCTCGGTGCATGGTTATGGTATTTATAATTTATGTGTTCGGGCAAGAAATACTCGGGCAACAAATTACACGCAGTTTTAACTACCCGCAAGAAATACACGCAGTAAATACTTAAAACTTGGCATATATACTCTCGCTGTCAGGACACCACAGTAGCTCGCATTCGTCTGTAGTTTCGGGTCATATTACATGAAGATTTCTGACTCTATCTCAGAACAGGAGCTTGAGTATTGTCACAAAAGTTCAATGACTTCCTCAGAAGCTTGGATCAGCGGAATCGATGGTTTCCACAGCAGATGATTGTCACAGTAGCTCAGGGTTATACGGTTATACCACAATATAGTGCTACATTCTTCAGATGATTATATGACAGACTAAAAGTTAACAGTGAAACTGTGGTGAACCGTGAAACATACCTGGAGAGCCCGACGCTGGTCACTACAGCCAAGAAATCGCAGTCTCAGCACAGCTCAAACGGAAACCCTTCACTATCGCGCACAGCTCAAACGAGTCAAACCCTTCAATATCGCGCTCAGAACAATCAAACTCATTCCTTTTAACCCCGCGGACAGTGAAAATTCGTGACACGAATCCGCCAAAACAGTTAAAATCGTGACACGAAACAGGACTCGTGCCAAAAAACACCGACGCGATTCGAAATTTGCCTGACACGTCATGACACGACGTGGGGAAATCGGACACGACGTGTCCTGACAGAATGACACGTGTCAGGACAGAATCATGTCCGACACGTTGGATTCGCGATTCGTCCGGGGTATACAACGAATCCGGTTTCTTAGGCAATCATGTATCACAGAATTTCCCATCACAAACACTGCTATATTGACAACAATGACAACCTAGATTAACAGCAACACAAATGCGTGGATTGATTGGGATGTTTGTTCTTGTGATTCGGATGTAGATAAGGAGTTCTTTTGGTTTGTCTTTCCTTTATCATGTGTGAGACAATATTTTGATTTGCTTCCAGTTCTTACGTTGTTGAATTGGTTACAAAATTTTTAATTGGATTTTTTAATGTTTGAACTGCAACTTCTGAGCTTTCCCTTCCACTGGGCTGTCATCTTCTTGAGTTCTGATATTGATTGGCTCGGTATTTGTTTCCTTTTCTTCAACTTGGACGGTTACGTCTTTAGACTTCAATACATCTTTCATGTTGAATTATTCTAGTTTGTTTTCCAAGGATTTCTTGTCATTTTTAAGTTTCTTAATTTGCATAAATAAGTTCTCTTTGTGGTCCTTAAGGCGAGTAACTTCATTTTTGTCAGCAGCGAATTTGTCAACTTCCTTTGCATATTTTGTATCACTTTTTTACTTTCTTGAGAAATTACTTTTGAGATATCTTGTATGTCTTCTGGTGTTACTAAATTCGGCTTCAATGTAACATCTTGTAGTGTTATTTTTTTCTTTTTGTATGAAAATGTCAAAAAATTCTTTTTTGTATTTAGGATGAAGGACCCTAGGGTTTCCATCCAAGGTGAACCCAAAATAATGTCACCTTGATTGTTCCATATGGTTTTACAGAGAATTGGGATGTAAATGTATAATCTTCAATGTTTAATAGTACATTAGACATGTTATATTGGTTTTTGTTAAGACAATTATATTTGGCTCAGGAATCACTAATTGGTTTGCAATTTTAGCGTTTATATAATTTTTTCCTTCAGTTGGCAAAATAGAAATAGTGACATTTTTCCCTGCAAGAGTGCCCTTAATTTTAAATAGCACTAGAGCGAAACTAAATAGACTTTTTGAAAATATTCCTTTTGTTATTTCCAAATTAGGCTCCATTTTGCCTTTACCTTGGGGTTTAAAAATAACATTTTTTATAAACCCTTTAAAATTTATTTATTTATTTCTTTTCTTTTTTTTATAATTTTTATATAATATCTTCCCTTTTTTTTAAAGTTCCAAATATGTTTGATATCCCTTATAGGGTTTTTTTAATTTTTTTATTTTCTTCATAATAACCTTATATTAAGAGTCAAATAAACCTTATATTAAATGACTCTTAGTAAGTTTTTAAATTCACTTATATTTAACCATTTTTTGTAAAGTCATTTAGTTTTAATTTGTTTGACTATAGACAATAATATGGCTACCATCCAATTTAAAAATTATGATATCCAATATGAACAAGCGAGTTGTATCAACATGGGAGGGTTTTGTATGATTGTTTGCCCCTTCCAACTTGATGCACGTTACTAATTCTATAAGTGTGTCATTGGTTAGAGTACTATAAGTCAGTCGACAGGAAGTAATAGCAGGGGGATTGATCAATAGGCTCCACAAAGATGGTGGTAGCAATACTATCTTTTTGTAGTGTGGGCAATTGTGATATTTGTCAATGACAACAAAAGTCGAACAAGGCGATTGTGTGGCAATGATGATAGGGCAGATGGCAACCGACAGTGTCTAGTCGAGGCGATCGCGATAGAGGTTGCGGCAGCTTGAGAGCAGAAAGACTAGATTGGATGATGATGGATGTATTCAATTGCACTTGCAATTGTGCTTGGATTTTGCTACTACTATGGTTGCACAGTAAGAGCTATATTTTTTTTCGTTATTTATTTATTTGTTTATTAATTATTTTTATATAACTTTTCTTATTTTTTTAATTAATTTTTGACATTGATTTTTTTTAAATAAATTATTTGTCCTATTTTTTTAATATATTTTTTTTATTCGTTGTTTATTTATTTATTTGTTTAACTTTGTTATTTTCCTTTTATAAACTCTTTTTTTCTTTTTCTTTTTTTTAAGATTCTTTTTTTTCTTCTTTATTTCCTTTCATTTATTACTATTATCTTTTATCTTTATTTCTTTTTTTTCCTCTTTTTAAATTCACTAAAGCCTTAACGATAGGATGGAGAAACTCCAAAACTTGTATAGCGAAACGCTCAAATCACAATGGAAACAAAGTTGACGAAGTTCGATGGCCAAAGGCCTGGATCACACTGACTCTGTCCAGTGGTTGAGTAGTCAAGAAATCAGACAACTCCGATACCAATGTAACGAACACAATTCGTATACTTCAGCGATATGCTCGGATATCAATGTAACGAACAAAAGTTGTATACTGAAAGGAATGCTCTGATACCAATGTAACAAACAAAGTTCATTTTCTGCAATAATCTTCAAAACACTTCGAAGACAAAAACATCCATTGTACAACAAGTAATTATATATTAAAATATTTGAATACAAGTGAGATATGAGATGTTTGATTGTTACAAATGAGGCCCACTTATAGACTTATGGAGGTGCCTTTTCATGGAAGGTCATGTCCCATTAGACATGCCTCTTCAGTACTAATTACTAATTAATTAGTCATTATTACAATTATCATCATTATTTATGTTTATATTATTTTTATGTATATTTTATTCATAATAGACTGAGTACTTGTAAAAACCTCTGCACTCTTTGACTCTTAAAGTAAAACATAAATCCCGCTCCTTCGAATAGAGGTTTCTCGAATCTTAACCCTGTGAGTTTCCATCGTTGGGGCTGTTATGAAACAGTAAATAAAACAGCAGTAGAATGAGCACAATATCTCTCTTTATAACAGAACAATCTTCTAGGCAATTCATGAAGAGAAGATACTAAACAACCCAAAAAAGTTTCATCCCTTTAGGGAAACTTATCACACATAAATTAAATCTGAAAATTCACTTTTACAGCAGTTATAAAAGCAATAAAACAGCAGGTATAGCGACAACAAAACTGTAATGTCCCCAAAGGATTAATTGGCCCAAGAGACAAAGTAGCTTATTGACCTGTAGGCTATAGTCCTCGATAAAAGGGAAAACCCCAAAATACCTAATGTTTGGGAAAGTTTGGGGCAGCTGGGACAAAAATGCCCAAAGTTGGGGTTTGATGTGTCCCTCACTCAATTAATTAAAGAGAAAACCTCTTTCAAGCAAATATATAAATAGAAAAGGATGAGAATCACTTGATCATCATTGGATTGGATCATTTTGTCTTTGTTTTTCTTTGAGCCTAAGGCTTTGAGGGTTGAATACCCCATTTTCTCTTGGACTAGTTTCGGTGGAGGTGATTCTACCCTACCTAGTCACCCTCATTTATTTTCCCATCTACTTCTTTGTTCTGGCATGGATTTTGGATCCAATTTGGCTGGTATTTTGGTTTGTTCTGGCACAGGGATTATTAATCTAAGGAGCCACTAAGTATAGGGAATGAAAATTTGATGCTGGACAAAGGGATTATCAATCTAAGTAGCCACAAAGTATAGGGAATGAAAATTTGAAGCTGTACATGAGTCAGAGCTCCTTAAGCAAGGGAAAACCCCTTTTGTGGTAAGAGCAGCCCCCCACCCTCAGGCAAACTAAGCACAATTGTCTAAAGTCATTTTCTGAGGCAGAGCGAAAATTGCTCTGATGCTAGTGGCAACCTGAGCGTAAGTATCTGAAGTAATTTCTATGGCCAAGCCCTCGTATCAACCCATTTGAAGCAGATCGTAAATTCTTTGAGATCGGAGGAATTATTTTGAGCCTAGATCTGGGTTAGATCGAAGCTTATTGAGGCCCATCCGAGGCAGGACAAACATCTCTAAAGTGGATGATCACGCTAACCTGGAGAAACTTTGAAACACCCCAGAACCATTCATCTTGTGACAAGTGAGACAGAGGGTCTCTATTGGTTTATGCGCTAGCAAATCTGAAGTAGTGAGATAAGCTTGCGTTGTTGTGAACAGTTCGAAATTTTTGACTGAGGCTAGAAAAGGTCCTAATCCAAGTATGTCATAAGATCAAAACCTTCTAGAACAGACACGTGCAATAAAAAGGGTTTGAAGAAATTTTGAAGGAAATTGTGTACAGAGAAGAGGCTGGTTCTAAGTTAGACATATTTTGAACAAACAAGATCCCATGTAGGGCTTAGCAGTTGGCACCTTTTGGGTCTCTGGTTAGGGTATCATTTCATCGTTAAATTGTTTATGCATGTCGCCATTGAAAGTGGATCATATTTTATGTGGATCTGTTGAACAATATGCTATATTTTTGGGTTTATTGCATCTGTTAAATAGAGGTTTGAATTCATTAAATGTTATATTGCTCTGTTCAGTCTATTGTATCATTGAGAACTTGGTACTATTCATTGAAGAATACATTAGTTGTATTGAATTAACTGATGTATGGGAAAGATAAATTTTGTTAAAAAACCTAGTACCCTAATAAACTCTAGGGCAGAATTACCCAAGACCATTTGAGTGGTATCAGAGCACAAGCATCCTGCCAATTTGTGATTACATGAGCCTTGTATCCTTCCAGTGCATACCAACAACATCACAGTAAGGAAAAGAGAAATGCCCATCGTTCAGCAATGGGGGATAGAGCATGATAAGGAGAACAACCCTAGCATCTTACTCAATGCAATACTCCAAGGACAACAGCAAATGACCATATATTACTACAGGGACAATAGCAAGGGCAACAGCATACAGCCCAAATATTAGCTTAGGAAAGCAACAAATCAATCAGCTAATGGCTCAACTCCTAGGAAACCCAAATGTTGTTGGCAATAACAGGGCCACCACTGAAGGCCTTGGTAACCACAATCTTGGTCTTACTATACATGCTAACACTGAGGCATCCAGGGAAAGCAGTTATAGACCATTACTTCCTCAATTTAAAAATAATTAAGGAGCGACAACCCAAAAAGAAGCAAAGCCGAACAGACTCTTTGATGACTACTTTCAGGAGTATGCAGCACTGGAAGAGAAAACTCATGCAACCCTAACTTTTTGGGAATACAGCAATATCGGATTCCAAAATAGACCTAGGGAACAACAGAATTTTGGCCTAATGTGAAAGTTAAGTAAACTTTCCCTCCCCTCATTTGATGGTCATCAAAATGCTCAGCTAGGGCTTGGGTGCAAAAGTTGGACACCAATCTCTCACTCAATGCCATGCAAGAAACATATGTTATCCAATTTTCCACGTTATACTTGGGAGAAGCACATGATTGGTGGTATCATGGACTGGTTAAGTTGGGACATGCAAACATCACTTCTTATGTAGACTTTACGGAGAGGTTGATAGATAGATTTGATCAGAAGAATCTAGATATACACTTTAGAGAGCAGGCACAAGAAGAAAACTGGATCGCACGAAGAATTTATTGTAGAATTCGAACAAATCGCAATCATGGTGACAGACATATCTCAAGAACGTTTAGCCATTCTTTTCACGAAGGCATTAGTCGAACCCCTACAAGCTTGGGTCAAGGCATTCAATATTGCAACCCTTCAAGATGCCATCAAGAAGACTCAAGATATGGGAGGTGCAGCACCAAAAGTGAAGGCACCACCCATGCCACCAGTTATTCCAAAGGACAAGGGCAAGAAGATATCTTTAGACAACGAATCCAAGAAGGATCACCTAGGTGAAGAGACTCAAAACGAGCTTAGAAGGAATAAGCTTTGTTTCACATGCAAAGAGCCATAGGAACCAGGTCACCGATGTTTCGGAAAAGGGAAGATTCACGAATCACTACATTGAAGTACTCCATGATAGTGACAGTGAGAGTGGTACAACGCAACTACCAAGCAAGGAGCTTAGCTTCCCCACCCCCAAAACTAGTGAGGAAGCCACCTCTGAGAATTGAAGGACATATTATTGCCACTCTCACAAGAGTACCCAAATATCACACATTCAAAATCAAGGGCGTTATACAAGGGCAAAGTGTCATAGCATTGATAGATGGTAGAGCAATATACAACTTCATTGATGCAGTTGTAATGGTAAGGGGAGGCGTCCCTGTCCAGGACATGCACCCTGGCAGTTCCACAGTTAATCGTCACACTTGGTAAGTATACACTTATTGATGATTCTTATGTGATAGAATTGGAAGATACTAACATGGTGTTGCGAGTTCAGTGGTTGTACTAACTAGGAAGAATAATGATGAACTACTAAACGATGGAAATGGAATTACAAGACCCAAAGGGAAGCAGGGTAGTTCTTAGAAGGCTGACCAATGGTGGTCCCCACACCGTGACAGCACAGCAAAAGAAGGTTATACCCAAACTTGAAGTCACTTCCATGTCAACTTATAGAACTACATGTAACAGTTTACAATCCAATGAGGTCAAGCATGCAAAACACAACACATTCTTGAGAGATTGGAGAGCCCATATATTACTAGAGTACTCCAAGCATAAATTTGCTTACGAAATATTAGGACCCATTCATGATGACAGGTATAATGTGGAAGACGACATTTCTACAAATATGAGATGTATTTTGTCTCCGAGACTATGCTCAAGGCTCATTAGAGCTACACAAAGCAAACTAGCTAAAATCACAACACAATCCCGCCCTCAAGACAAGGATTGCATAGACAATGAGGATTTATTTACAGCAACAAGGGAAGAAAAGCACACAAGTCAAACTGGCATGCAAACATGATATTCAACCCACACTAATGTTTCGTATGCTAATAGGCCTATTACTGAACAAGTGGGACCAAACAGAATTGCAACATCACTATCAAGCATGATTTTGAACCAAAGGAAGTTTATTACCTATGAAGTATATCTTGATGTGAATCATAGCAGACTTAAAGGCATTGTTGCCACACAATCTAGCAGGGGTCCTAGGAAGGGTACCTATGGGACATCCACTAGACCAAATGACAACAATGGGACAAAGACCCACTATTACCTCAGTCATTGTCTCCTACTCTTTACGGACTTTCAAAGATGGGAGGAGTCCCGGTATGAAGGAAATCACTAATAATGATGGGATCATTGATAAGGTATGAAGTGATTCGCAAGGCCCATTCAAGGGCTCAATTAAAGGCTTCATGCAAGGAAGGTTCTCCATGAAAGACCTAGGATTGAAATCAAGACCTAGGGCTTAAGATAACAGAATGAGGCTATGTATGCCTAGAGTCAAGATTCCAAGATGATATAGGAACTCTCAAGAAGCTAATTAAGATGATTTACTTTTTGACATATGCTCTTGCCATTCTTGAGAGAGACCCGAAAAGAAGCCCACACAAGGCCTAGGGTTTATGAGATATCGCAGGAGGAGCCCCTCCAATATACTTACTAGGTCAAGGTGAGAGAAGGAACTTGGTCTTGAATGATTTACTCCAACGAATACCAAGTTTTGCAACCCCTAAGAAAAACACCTTATCCAAGAGCAGAAACAACTAGGTTTGAATCCAAAGACACAGCTAGGGCATCAAATTTCTAGAGATTTAAACGTGGGAATTCAACCAAACTTCAAGATCTTGTAGAGGAGACGCCAGCACAAATACCAGTCCAAACGATTTTAAAAGATCATCCCTCTATAAGATTTCGCATGAAGACCTAGCTGCTCGTCTAGGAAACTGGGTTGAAAAGTTTGGAGGAGAGAAAAGAGAAGGAAAGGAAAGGTGACCACCAATTTTTGCTTCGACCAGTGCCTAATCCTTAGGCTTTGGAGTCTACGACGATTGAATATTTTGCCAAAATTGTCTTCAAGGAGGCCAAACAGTGATGCCCTAGCAAGCATTCTTCAACAATTACCCACCCAAGTTTTTATGGATTTTCATGGAAGAAAGACAAATCACATCCACTAGGAACATTCATATATTGCCATACAATGAGTAACATGTGCAATTGCCAATCAAATAACCTTTTACAATGATATTCAACAAAACTAAAGCACAAAAGCATTAATTAATTGCAACAATATTCCACACATTAGACATTATTCAAGATGACAAGATAACACTTACAAGATGACAAGAGATATATCCATCCATAGAACAAGAGGTAGCTCCAAGAAAGAACGAAAATTTCAACCTCCAAACATATCGAAATGCATCAATAGAAGTCTCTAATAGTTACCCAAGAAAAAGTGTGAAATCCTTCAAGAGAATACATCTGACTTTGATGACGATGATGTCTCACAATGGGAGACATCTAAATTTATATCATCCTCTATCTAATTTGAATTAGCCTAAAAGCCCCTACTATCATAAAATAATGTGCAAATAACATGTCCTTGGTGCCAAGCCCACCAAGTAGCTCATAACGTGAAGAAGAAGCCATCCAAAGTGAGCCGAAGTGAAAAAATCATGGTGTAATTGGAGGGCCTCGCTAAGTCCTCAAGGTGGCATAATCCGAGTAAGGGCTCCATGAATGATAGAGAAGGGGGTGGCTCCTTGTTCTCTATATAAATCATCATGTGGTGCTCCAAAGTGGCTTTGGGGCACAATTAATGGTCTCATGGATCTCCTAATGAAAAATAAGCCTATAGATTGCTCCAAATGAGGGCACAAAAGATGGTGATTGCCCTCACATGTCTCAAGGATGAGATAAACCTCCTTTGGGCCTCATATCAACTACCAAACCCGGTATATATTGCTAAGCCAGGCGGGGGCACTGTTGGTCTAAGTGGATCATCTCGCTTATAATGTGGGGCAATGAAAAAGTGGTTGAAGGTGCTAAGGGTGCCCATAAGATGAGACAATGCTATATCACATGACAGAGTCCCATGGCTCTCAACACATCCCCTACAAATGTAAATATGATCCTCTAGTGGGCTTGGGCCCCAGTTAAGTTGCCTAGTACATGATGAAACCACATAACAATCCTATATAAGATCCAATGTGTCTCCTCACCTTCAAGTACAATAATTCATTACTGTTTTGATTTTTGGTAGCTTGGGAGGTACTCCAAGCCCTAGGCTTCAAGGTTTGGAGGTTGGAGCACCACAATAGGGCATTGTGGGCTTAGAACCCAAGGTGTGGGCTTTGCACCCAAGCATGTGGGTGTGAATCCATGAGCCCCACAAGACATGTGATGGATGGACGTGATAGAGGATGTCGAGACAAATCCAACACATCGAGAATCATCGAAATCTAAGTTGTATACGTGGAGATATGAATTTTTTAATGTAGAGTGTGGCCTTGTAGCATGAGATTCATGTAGCCTTGTGATGAACAAGCCACATGACAAGTTAGCAACTCGCATTAGAGGCATTCAATGGAGCCCTTCTATTGTGTATAAATAAAAGGTGAGGTGAGATCATTTTAACACATCCAAAGTGCAACACAAAGCATGTAAGGAGCTCGTAAAAGAGGAAGAACACTTATGTTTTGGCCGCAGACAAAGGAGGCACGACCAGCGAAGAAGAAGACTTGTATGGGAATTTTCATGAATATTTGGTCGCCGAGTTTGTCTTGCAGGAGGGTTGAGTGGAAAGGAAGAGACCTGGGCTACTTTTTGAGTTTATTTGTATGTGGTTTCTTTGTATGTGCAGGTTGCAGCCCTTGGAGGTTGTTGTGGGTAGGTTGCAGCCCTTGGAGGTTGTTGTGGGTAGGTCGCAAGCCTTAACATCCTAGAACAGGGGGGTCGTAAGGCCTGTTTAGGGTTGGTTTGTGCCTAGAACAACAACGTGTAGGCAGAGAAGGTTTGTAGGAGAGGGTCATAGCTGTAAAAGGGACTGTAAGGCAGCAAAGAAGGGCTAATCTCGAGCTACAGGAAGCCCTAAACAAATCACAGTGCTACAGCAGTTCAACACCAGACTTGAGGTATGTTTGCAGTTGGTTTTGCCTTGTGCTGGGTCAAGTGTTAACCAAATTGGATGATACATTTCGAAAGCCTATAGAAGCCAAGTGGTTGGGCAAACTTGCATGGTTAGTAGCCCTAACCTAGGAGCAGACTCTACAGTGAGTTTCGAGGATTGAATTAGGCATCTTTGGACCACTGGAGGGTAGCGTGTAGGTGTTCAAACTAGTCGTTGATCAGCAGTCATAAAGGGAATTTGACAACTAAAGGTGGGTGAAGTTGTTGGAGGCCTTAGTATCTCTTTGATGGACAAAAGAAGCTACTAGGAAGGTAGTTTTGATGCTTAGGGATTGGCCAGTCTAGAGGAGCAGATTGAATCGGCCAAAGTTCATTGTAGCAGAAGATACTTGCAACAATGATAGGTGGCAGCCATCTTGGAGTTTCTATGTGTTGTTCCTTGATGGACTAAGGAGCAACTAGTGAGCAGATTGGGAACAGAAGAACCAGCAAGTTACAGGGTATGACAAACCAGTTGTGAGGTGCACTACATTAGCTAGACCGTCATATTATCTTGTATTCGTATTCTTGAACTTGTGGATATCTGAGGGCCATTATCCCTGGTACAGAAGCCCTAGATTGTTGTATTATTTAGTTGGACTAATATAACGAAGATTGGGTTATTGTACATACTTCTGTAAAAAGTAGTGTATATTTTGTATACTAGTAGATTTACTATTGTATATTGTTCCGCTATGTAAAGTAGCTTCGTTGTGATTCTTGGTTTGGTAGCATCAGAGATTTAAGATTCTATCTTAAACACCAAGGTCATGGAAAAACAACATAGTGCATCTAAGTGAATCAAGCTTGTTAGTCAAGGGCACAAATAAGACTTCATAGTGGGTTTCCCTTCCAAATTTGGGGTTTTTAGCATGTAATGGTGTTACCTCCCTAGGTAGGAGTAGTTAATAAACAACCCTATTAGGTGTTCCCAGCCCCTAAAGGGAAGGACATGTCCAAGGTACATCCTTCAAGTGGTAATGACGAGGTGGAGACACAAGGGTTTCAAGGCCAAATTCCATGGGCTCAAGGGTGGTAATGATGAGGGATGTCCACATATTTAGGTGTATGGATGTAAGAGGGAGCAATCGTGGTACATAAGTTACCCCAACCATTGTCCCCCCCCCCCCCCCCCTTCTCTTCATTTACCTTTTGCCTTTAATTGATTCTTATTTTATTTTACTACTCAAGGCTCCACGGGATGAGAGCATGTTGTGTATGATATAGCAGTTATTACCAGCTTAAGATAGGGCAATTCATTGCTCATCAGGGGTTGGGACATGCATGGGTTCCTTAATGATGCAGGGGGCACTCATAGGGGGGCTTAGGAACCAGCGTGATGGCCATAACAATAAGGGGTAGAACTCATGTTTGGCTTTTGCCCATGCACTAAATTTTATTGTTTTGGCCATCTTTTTCATTTTGTGGTATTATTTCCTATTGTATGTGGCCATGATAAGCTTTTATCTTTTTTCTAGCTGCATCAACCTGGCCTAGACATCTAGACGAGTGGAGGGGAGCACCAGAGCCTTGTGGACCTAGTGGTCATGTGGACCCAACGAGGGAAGATGATGAAATAGGGCGTGTAATGTGCAGAAGGGAGTGAAAAATGTGGAACGAGAAAAAGGGATGATGCTACCAAAAGCATGGCTTCCCAAGAAGTGTCAATCTTAAAGCTATAAGCTAGTAGGGGAGATCCCACGGGACTAGGGTTGAGGATTAACCCCCCCATTTAAGGTCAGGGAACAAGACTACAGTCAAAACCCTTCCTCCTTCCAAGTCACCCAATAATCCATACCCAAGTGTGCCCAAGAAAAACAAGCACAAGCACCCGATTGCACAATGAAAGATGTACCTCTAAGATTGGATGGCCCAGCTTCAAACATACGCTCTCAACAAATGGGCGAGGGAACAAATGATTGGTTCAGGGAGCAGAGATCAATTGGCACAATATTGCCTACACTAGTCCCTGTTAGGGGTGGTTGGCTGCCAGCTGAAGACAAATCTAGGAGAAAATTTTCTCCTATGGGGTCACCCAATGGTGAAGGGTAACATCTAGCTCCAACTGGGACATAAGCTCTTTGTGGAGTGCACGAACCATGTACTCGAACGGGGAGGTCATGAGAACACTAGCAATCCTCAGGGACCATAGACTTGTAATCCTACACCTCAAAAACAATTGTTGAAAGCATTTATTACTTTGATCGCCTATGTTTTCATCAAATAATAAAACCATACAAAAAGGAAATCTATTCGATGACGCAAGTTTATGAGAACATAATATGATGATGTTAGCTACACAAAATCAAAATGCAATGCACCCTACCCTAACATGCATATTACATTATAGAAATGCTAAGTGTAATAATAGAGCCAACGCAACCAACATATCATTAGATCAATATAAAGACACTTCCTCTCATGATTACTCATGCGATAAATCCAAGAGCAAAGATGGGAACAATCATATGGAAGATCACCAAGGTGGGAGGCAAGAAAATATGAGATCCATACATCATAGAAAGGAGTAATGGATGAAGGAATGGACATCAATTTGAAAAATCGGATCTTTTCCTATAAACAAAGAATGGATGATTAGGTCATCGAGATCATGAACTCCCTATCCAGATCCTTCTTAGGATTGGTGTACCTCATGGTTGCCTTAAGGTCATGATGTGAAGGAAAAGGGGGCGGCTGGCACGAAGGATCATGGAAAATGAGTTGTTTCCTCATGATCATGGTTAGGAAGGGGGAAAGGCTCATCATCATTGGTGATCATGTGAAAAGGGGTGAGGAAAGGTCCATAAATGACTTCAATACAACCTTAAGATCATAAGGAAGGCAACGAAACACAAGGATACTATTGATATCATCATCATCAGTATAATAGATAGGGTCCTTATCAAAAAATGTCCATCATTTCCCACTTTCCCTCTTCAATATGCAAGTAATCACTAATGTCAACGTCCAACAGGCTAGTGGAGTCATCTTTCTCAAGTTTCTTGATATGCACAACGTCAAAGACGGGGGTTATCTTTAATTCTACATTGTAAGCAATCCTCTTCTTCATGATCCTCCTCATTTTCAATGAAGGCTTCCTCTTACATATCTAAAGTTGGCAAGCTTGTACCCTAGCTCGAAAATGCTTAAGAATGCTTCAATGGACAAGATGCTCCAAGGATTGCAATTATATAACCATGAATTATGACCATGGAGGGATCTCATGAACAACATTATAAGGATATCGTGATGAACCACCTCAGCCTTTGAAGCATATGTAGCAAATCTTGCCACTTGATCAATTGCAGAAAGTGCATCACCATCAAACTTGGGCACCCCACGTATGCTAGTCTAGGTGACTTGATTAGGGTGTCCAGGGATGCAGCGATGTCCAAGGCGGGAATTCCATCAAAGTAAGACATCCTATTAAGTTACACATATCAATCATGTAGCAATAGCCAAGGTGAATTCAAAGATGCCTTGAGAGATGCTTACTTCACCCTATAAGCATTGACTTTGAAGTTCAATGAAGAACTAGCGCTTTGTTCTTCCAATGGAGTTGCCAGATAAGGATCTATATCGTCGTTAAGGAAGAAGGTAAATATTTCATAAAGGTAGACTCACTTCTTCCCCGACAGTGGTGCCAAAAATGTTGCCACACAATATAGCAGGGGTCCTAGGAGGGGTATCTATCAAACATCTACTAGAGTCTAGACCAAATGACAATGGGACAAAGATCCACTATCACCTCAGTCAGTGTCCCCTACTCTTTACGGACCTTCGCCAATGAGAGGAGTCTCAGTGAAGGAAATAACTAATAATGATGGGATCAATGATAGGTTATGAAGTGATTTCCATGGCCCATTAAAGGAGAGGCTCAATTAAAGGCTTGATGCAAGGAAGGCTCTCCAAGAAAGACCTAGGAGTGAAATCAAGACCTAGGGCTTGAAATAACATAATGAAGCTAGGTATGCCTAGAGTTAAAGATTCCAAGATGATATAGGACCACTCAAGAAGCTAATTAAGATGCTTTACATTTTGAAATATGCTCTTGCTATACTTGAGAGAGATTCGGAAAGAAGCCCACACAAGACCTAGGGTTTATGAATTATCATGGGGGGAGCCCCTCCAATGTACTTACTAGGTCAAGGTGAGAAAAGGAATGGGGTCTTGAATGATTTATTCCAACGAATACCAAGTTTTCCAACTCATAAGAAAACCACCTTATCTAGAAGAAGAAACGACTAGGTTTCAATCCAAAGACACAGCTAGGGCATCAAATTTTTGGAGATTTAACCTTGGGAATTCAACCAAACTTAGAGATCTTGAAGAGGAGACACCAGCGTAGATAACTATCGAAATGGTTTTTAAAGATCACCGCTCTCTAAGATTTTGCAAGAAGCCCTAGTTGGTCGTCTAGAAAATGGGCTCAAAAGTTTGGAGGGAAAAGAGAAGAAAAGGAAAGGTGACCACCAATTTTGCTTGGATCGGTGCCTAATCCTTGGGCTATCAAGTCTATATGATGATTTAAGATTTTGCCAAAATCGTCTTCAAGGAGGCCAAAGAGTGATGCCCTAACAAGCACTCTTCACAATTACCCACCCAAGATTTCATGGATTTTCATGGAAGGACAAATCACATCCACTAAAAACATTCATATGTTGCCATACATTGAGTAACATGTGCAATTGCCAATCAAATAATCTTTTACAATGATATTCAACAAAACAAGGGCACAAAAGCATTAATTAATTGCAACAATTCCACTCATTAGACATTATTCAAGAGAGATCTTCAACAAAATAACACTTACAAGATGACAAGAGATATATCCATCCATAGAAGAAGAAGTGGCTCCAAGAAAGAACGAAAATTTCGGCCTCCAAAGATATTAAAATGCATCAAAAGAAGTCTCCAATAGATACCCAAGAAAAAGTGTGAAATTCTTCAAGAGAATAAATCCAAGGGTGATGATGATGATGTCTCACAATGGGAGAGAGCTAAATTTATATGATCCTTTATCTAATTTGAATTAGCCTAATAGACCCTACAATCATAAAATAATGTACAAATAACATGTCCTTGGTGACAAGCCCACCAAGTAGCTCATAAAGTGAAGAATAAGCCATCCAAAGTAAGCCAAAAATGACGAAATCATGTTCTAGAAGGGTTGTTGGAGGGCCTCGTTGAGTCCTCGAGGTGCCATAATGCAAGTGAGGGCTCCATGAATGATAGACAAGGGGGTGACCCCTTGTTCTCTAAGTAAATCGTCATGTGGTGCTCCAAACTGATTTTGGAGCACAAGTAATGGTCTCATGGGTCTCTTGATGAAACATAAGCCTATAGAATGCTCCAAATGACGGCACGAAAGACGATGCTTTCCCTCCCATGTATGAAGGATGAGACAAACCTCCTTTAAGCCTCATATGAGTTGCCAAACCCTATATATATTGCAAAGTCGATTAGGGATACTGTTGGTCCAAGTGAATCATCTCATATATAATGTGGGGCAATGAAAAAGTTGTTAAAGGTCCTAGGGGTGCCATAAAATGAGATAATGTTATATCTCAAGGCAGAGTCCCATGGGTCTCAACGCATCCCCTACAAATGTCAATATGATCCTCTGGTAGGCTTGAGCCCCAGTTAAGTAGCCCAAACCATGACGAAGCCACCTACCAATCTTGTATAAGATCCGGTGCGTCTCCTCACCTTCAAGTACAATTATTCATTAGTGCATCTAAGTGAATCAAGCTTGTTAGTCAAGGGCACAAATGGGACTTCATAGTGGGCTTGAGAACCAGTTAAGTAGCCCAAACCATGATGAAACCACCTGCCAATCCTGTATAAGATCCAATTTGTCTCCTCACCTTCAGGTACAATAATTCATTAGTGCATCTAAGTGAATCAAGCTTGTTAGTCAAGGGCACAAATGAGATTTCATGGTGGGTTTCCCTTCCAAATTTGGGGCTTTGAAGATGTAATGGTGTTACCTCCCTAGTTAAGAGTGGTTAATAAACAACCCTATTAGGTGTTCCCAGCCCCTAAGGGGAAGGACATGTCCAAAGTACATCCTTCAAGGGGTAGTTGTTATGTTGATAATGATGAGGTGGATTTGGACATAGGGGTCATAAGGCCAATTGCCATGGGCTCAAGAGTGGTAATGATGAGGGATGTCCACATATTTGTGTGTATGAATGTAGGAGAAGCAATCGTGGTACATGAGTTACCCCAACCTTTGTTTTCCCCTTTTTCTTTTGCCTTTTTCCTTTTATTGATTACTCTTTTTTTTACTGCTTAGGGCTCCGGGGGATGAGAGCATGTTGTGTATGATATAGAAGTGATTACCCCTTAAGGTAGGGTAGTTCATCGCCCACCAAGGGTTGGGACATGCATGGGCTCCTTAATGATGTAGGCGGCACTCATAGGGGGCCCTAGGAACCAAGGTGATGGCCGTAGTGATAAAGGGTAGAGCTCATGTTTGGCTTTTGCCCATGCGCTAAATTTTATTGTCCCAGCCATCTTTTGCATTTTGTGGTATTATTTCCTTTTGTATGTGGCCATGATATGCTTTTATCTTTTTTTTTAGCCACATTAATGTCTGGGGCGTCGTTTTAGGCCCGACCCAGACATATGGACAAGGGGAGGGGAGCACTAGAGCCTTGTGTACCCAAAGAGGGAAGATCATGAAATAGGGCATTTCATGTGAGGCGAGTGCAAAATGTGGAATAGGAAAACAGGACCGCGCTACCAAAAGTAGGGTTTCCCAAGTAATTCCCAACATAATGCTATATAGCCTATAAGCTAGTAGGGGAGATCCCATGGGACTACAGTTGAGGATTAACCCCCACATTTAAGGTGAGGGAAAAAGACTACAATCAAAACCCTTCCTCCTTCCAAGTCACCCAATAATCCATACCCTAGGGTGCCAAAGAAAAACAAGCACAAGCACCTGATTGCACAATAAAAGACGTACCTTTAGGATTGGTTGGCCCACCTTCAAACAAATGCTCTCGACAGATGGGCAAGGGGACAAATGACTAGCTCAGGGAGTAGAGGTCAACTGGCATAATATCGGCTACATTGGTGGCTGATAGGGGTTGTTGGCTGCCGACTGAAGGCATATCTAGGAAAAAAAATCTCCTATGGGTTCACCCACTGGTGGTGGGTAACAGGGACAATGCATAATATAATGTAGGGGGTTGAAGATATGGGTGGTTGTCTATATTTTGAACCAATTTTTCTTGTTCTTGAACCACTTTGGGAGAAAATCAAGAGAAAATTTCAAAGAAATTTTGTTGGAGGATATTCTTGGGAAATTGTGGATCAAGGTGGGAACCTAATGGATCAATTAACTACTACAAAACAGGGAGAATGGTGTAGCCTACACATTGTTGAAAACTCTAATGGAGGGATTGATTGGATTGTATACTGGCAGCATAAATTTAGCAGATTGGAACCTATGAAGTTTGTGCCTCATGGAAGCATAGAAGTTGAGGCATACAAGGGGCACCATCTTCGAATAACTAATGAAGACATGGGCGCAAGAAATAGAAAATGGCAGCGCTCAAATTTGTCATTGCTTGTGGACAAGCAATATTGAGAAGTGGGGACTATAATGTCTCCAAGGGATTAATTGGCCCAATGGACGGAGTAGCCTATTTGTTAGTATTAGATAACAATGGTATGTTCTATGCTTAAGAGCAATTTACTTCAATTTTTCTTATTAGCCCAATATCAATTTCCAGATTAGCAATCACATTAACATGATAGTAAATGCAGATAGAATATAAATAATAAAGAGAAGACAAGCCCAGACAAGAGGACACAATATTTAACGGATGCCAGGGAAAAACCCCAATGGGGGGAAAAACCCAAATGGTCAAACCTTCTTATTATTCTTCAAAAGCTTAGCAAAGAGAGAGAATACAATATGCAAAATTTACTTGTCCAAACACAGTTAAACTACAGTCAATAGGATGCCCTAACCAAAAAGTCAATCTTGGTCAAATCAACAAAATTACTCCTCCAAATTAGCTCAGTCAAACCCAGTCAATTCGACCTCCAAAGACAGTGCAAATCAGACCAAAACAGTCCTGATGAAATCGATCAAACTTGGTCAATGCACTGTCAAACCTATGGTCAACACTAATCAACCTGCCCAGAAATCCTTGAAATTTGTGCTAAAGAATGTGGCCTGCCCAAACAAAAATTCTCCCAAGAAAAACACAGACAAACAAGGTCAAATGTTGCTCGGTCAAACTTGTTGCAACTTGGTCAACATAGGAAAACAGAAAACGCAATCAACCCTTTGCACGTGTGGAGGAGAAGAAGGCTGCCCTGAAATTCGTACGACCCAACCAGTGGAGGAGAGAGAGAGAGATATGTGTGAGATGATGAACGTCCAAATGAGGTAGATGTTCCTATTTATATGCAATGTTGAGGGTGAAGAGACTTAACTTTTGGGATTCTGAGCCTACATTAGATTGTTGGCCGACCTTGACAATTTGTCCATAGAAGAAATAAATTCATAATTCCATTTATACTTATCAGAATGAGATGATCTTTAGATCAATCCTCCACCTCTCGAAAAGAGGAATCCAATAAAAACATCAGCTCCATCATATGAGTTGTCCAAGGTGGAGTTTGGCCCTAATTACCAATTTTAACACCTATCGATCCTCGTAGGCTATAGTCCTCAATAAAGGGGAAAACCCAAAATACCCAATGTTTGGGCAAGTTTGGGGCAGTTGGGGCAAAAAAGCACAAATTTGGGATTTGATGTGTCCCTCACTCAAATAATTAAAGAGAAAATACCCCTCAAAGAAATCTATAAATAGAAGAGCATGAGAATCACTTGATCATCATTGGATTGGATCATTTTGTCTTCGCTTTTCTTTGAGCCTAAGGCTTTGAGGGGTGAATACCCCATTTATGTTGGACTAGTTTCTGTGGAGGTGACCCCACCCTACCTAGTCACCCTCCTTTATTTTCCTATCTGCTTCTTTGTTCTGGCACAAGTTTTGGATCCACTTTGGCTGGTATTTTGGTTTGTTTTGGCACAAGGATTATTAATCTAATGAGCCACAAAATATAGGGAATGAAGATCTGAAGTTGGACACGAGTTGAAGCTCCTTAAGCAAGGTAAAAACCCTTTCTATGGTAATTGCAGCTCCCCTCTCTGAGGCAAACTGAGAGCAATTGTCTGAGGCAGAGCAAAAATCGCTTTGATACTAGCGGCAAACTAAGCGCAATTATTTAAAGTAATTTTTGTGCCCAAACCCTCGTATAAACCCACATGAAGCAGCTCATAAATTCTTTAAGGTTCACCGAATTGTTTTGAGGCTAAATCTAGGTCAAATCGAAGCTTATTGAGGCCTGCCAGATGTAGAACAAATATCTTTGAAGTGGACGATCACACTAACCTGGAATGGCTCTGAAACACCCCAACACCATTCATCTCACGACAAGTGAGAGTCGAGACAAAGGGTCTTTGAGGGTTTGCGCACTAGCAGTTCTGAAGTCGTGGGATAAACTCGGGCTCCTATGCACAGTTCGAAATTATTGACTAAGGCCAAAGAAGGTCCTAATGCAAGTCTATCACAAGATCAAGACCTTTCGAGATAGACATGTCCAATAAATAGGGTTTGAAGAAATTCTGAAAGAAACCATGTACAGAGAAGAGGTCGGTTCTGAGCTAGCTATATCTTGAACAGACAAGATTTCGTGTAGGGTTTAGCAATCGGTAGCTTTTGCGTATCTGGTTAAGATATCGTTTTATTGTTAAATTGTTTCTGCCTGTCACCATTGAACGTGGATCATATTGTATGTGGATTTGTTGAACAATACACTCGACTATTGGATTTATAGCATCTGTTGGTTGGAGGTTTGAATTCAATGAATGCTACATTGCTCAGTTCAGTCTATTGTATCATTAAGAAGTTGGTACTGTTCATTGAAGAATACATTATTTGTGTTGAATTAACTAATGTATGGGAAAAAAATTGTTAAAACCCTAGTACCCTAATAAACCCTAGGAAAGAATTACCCTATACCATTACAAAAAAATCCATTAGATTCTCCAATGATCATGGCAAATCACTTAACAACTGTCCTTTTACTTAAGTCCAATCATCAAGACATATACATAGTCACCTAGTCCATGTTCGCCCAAGCAAAAATTCATCTAGGAGAATTGATAAAATTCACCATTGAATTCAATAATGTGTCTGTAGATTAGATATAATGAATTTATTATTTATATATAGTGTTAAAAATATTATGTTTTTAATAGTTATCTTTATATATAACCTTTTAATTTATCATAGATTATTAATTATATAAAATATTATGGATTTAATGCCCACAGGGCATAGAATAGTCAATGATAGAACATACCATTAAGGCACTACTTGTGTGAAGGTTGAAGGTTCAAAACCCCATGGATCTAGATAACACAAAAATATATTATGGATTTTTAATGTTTTGAATATATATAACCTTTTATATTTCTACCACCAATCCAACTCATTCAAACTCAGCTTAGCCTCATGTGGAACCATCTCATCCCTCATTAGAGGACGTTCACCCCTCAAATTAAAATGAAAGAGACTCGGCCATAATTATGGCTCTAAGAAAGAGTGGGTAGAAATGTACCCACAAATCAAATCACTCAGATAGCAACAAGGAACTGGCAAATATGACAGAACCATTGGCAATGGAGTTGTCTCAAAGAAATGATGTCATTGTCCTAACTACATTTGTTCCAAACAATTCCTCAGAATGGATCAATGTCCGCAAGATAAAAGGAAAAAAGGAAAAATCTATGATGAATCCTGGGATTTAATACCAAGAATGTAGTAAATGTAGTATCATGTAATGTGCTTATCCATGATACATGGAATGTTGTAACGTGATATGTTGAGGCTATGTTGCGAGGAAACGTGGGTTTGGGGACAGGGTCAAGGACGGGTATGTCACTTTTTGAAACAAGGTGTGTGGGTTCGTCAGGGTATATTATAATAAATATATATATATATATATTTAAAATTTATAATATATATGAAATTGTATATTTTCCAACTTTAAACAAGAAAAATAAAATATTTATGATTTAAGCTAAGCATAGTTTTCAATTTAGATTATGTGCATTGACATCAAACTTAATGGCATAAATAACCATGTATTTAGACTTCAAAACCATTTCTAGAATCCAATCTCATAGAAAATGAAGGTCCAAATTTCATTTAATACAATCTAGTCTTTACGGATCTAAAAACGAAGTATTCAAATCTAGAATTTTTGTGGATTTGAAAAATTTTAGACCTCTACAGGAGCCAAACATCTTTGCAATTTTTGGTTTACATCATGGAAGCTAGAGAAAAGGTTGGAGTGTGACTAAACTTGAACGAAAGTTACAACGAGCAAATTAGCCCATTGCTGGATGGAGTTGATACGCTTAGGGAAATCAGAGCAATGAAAGGTGGTATCCAGTTGCCCACAATTGTTGTTCGAGAAATGATGTCTGTCAAAGTTGCTTGCAAAGATTAGCCTCCGAACAAGGCAAGGGATTTGTACATGGAATCACTCTTCGAACCTTTTACCTTGAGCACACGGGATATTGACATTGTGAAAGGGAGACAAAGCCTAAAGGCATTGAGTTTGCACACCTGCACACACCAGCGCACACTAGCGTTGAGGTTGTGTTTGCGTTTGCGCATCCAAGCTCACACCAACGAAGGTTTGCATTTACGAAGGCACACCAATGTTTGTGCCTCAAACCTTTGTCGCTTGCGCCTCAAACATCTGCGAAGTTTGAACACCTCAAACCTCTTGTCCGTCGTCTAAAACCACAAATGTCGTCGAACAAATGAAACAACAAAATGTCGTCGAAATTTTAGGTTTTGACTTTAGGTTTACCATTTTAACATTTATTAATTCTTTTCGTTTAAATTTTTAATTAAAACATTTAAAAACTATATTCCACTACAAAGGAACCCTAACGTTCCCAGTTTTGGGGTTCAAGGGATTTGTACATGGAATCACTCTTCGAACCTTTTACCTCGTGCACACAGGATATTGGCATTGTGAAAGGTAGACAAAGCCTAAAGGCATTGAGATTGCATACCTGCACACCCCAGCGCACACTAGTGTTGAGGTTGCGTTTGTGTTTGCGCCTCCAAGCTCACACTAGCGAAATTTTGCATTTGCAAAGGCACACCAATGTCTGTGCCTCAAACCTTTGTCACTTGTGCCTTAAACATCTACGAAGTTTGAACACCTCAAACCTCTTGTCCATCATCTAAAACCACAAATGTCGTCAAACAAATGAAACAATGAAATGTCGTCGAACTTTTAGGTTTTGACTTTAAGTTTACCATTTTAACATTTTTTAATTCTTTTCGTTTAAATTTTTAATTAAAACATTTAAAAACTATATTCCACTATAGAGGAACCCTAACATTCCCGATTTTTGGGTTCCACGCACCCGTTGTCGAGGTTTGATACACCCAATTAGACAAAAGAACCCAAATTTTGGTTGCAGAGAACCTGGTTCTATTGGGTGTGTTTTAGAAGAACTCGTACCTAAACCCAATAGTTGGGGACGAGAACTCGGGATGGGTTTGAGAACCCCACCCCTGGGTTCATGAACCCGCGCAGCGTAGTTTTGAGGTAATACAAATTAACTTACAAAAAAAACATCTTTTTCCAATCAAGGTGTGCACAAATCCATCTCTCTGCATTACAGACACTAAAAGAAATGGAAAAATGTTGAAGGTACATTTATTAAAATTCTAAAAAGATGCAATAAGCTGCTAGAAATACCCAATTCGACTTATAATACATGGTACAAAATACATGAGGAAAATATTGGTCTCTCTCTTCATTGAAATTAAGTTTTCACCTGAGACTAGATAAGACGATCTTCTTTGCACTTCAACATGCTTTGATTGCACAAAGAACAAAACCAGTTATTGTTTCTTTAAAGTCTCAGTGTTCTTTCAACAGAACATTCAAATAGCTTTGAAACAAATTTAGAAGTGATGGAAAAGAAAGGACAATATAAATATGCATTTCAACTAAAATACAAGAGTACACTCCTTGAGGTATTCAACCTTAGAGAAAGACATGTTTCAAATGACTTCAGCTATTCAGCTGAATTTAACTTACCGTAGTAGAAAGAATGTTTGATGCCGTTATAGAAAGCCCAACAACTGCCCAAGTGGAACCATGTTTACTGCCTCGCTTTCCCCCTCCATATCCTCCACAAAAGTCCCGCAATCCACGTTCAAAAAGGTGAAGGGCATCTTGCAATACTTTCTCCTTTCCATATCTTAATGAACAAGACTTTGATGGGAATTTTTTACTGGAATCAATGCCATGATCCTGCAGAAAACACAACAAAGGTCTGACGCACATAATGATTGAGCACACCTCTACAGCAGAGCAATCCTACAAGAAATGTCAATCTTCACAGAAATACAATATTATTTTGGTAAAGACTCCAGACAAATGAATAGCCTAATAGCCAGCTAAGGAATTCCCAAAAATAATGAAAAAGATAGCCTATCTTTCTTCTTTAAATAGTCACCATTGTGAAATGAGGTTAAAGCTTTACGTATAAATGAATTTCAAAAACAATTTGCCATAATATAAAGCGCCAAGCTAAAAAATCACAAATTCCTCCTGAGTTGATCATCTTCACGTTCCAAGTAAATTAGACAACAGCTTAATAAACCCGGAGTTCAAAACTGTTGTGAATCAAATTATAAATATAAACAAAACAAAAACACAAATTAAAAAAATAAAAATAAAATAAAATAAAAAAATCCAAAAGCAGAAGAGCCATATTAAAAACATATATTATTTCTCATTTAAGAAAAAAATTAAATGCTATTAGTCAAAGGTTGAAGCATGCAAAGCTAATGCCTCAGAAAAATAAATAAATAAATAATACCTCTTTTTCACAGTGCATTTTCTGTTCACATTACATCCAAGTCATCAATTCCTTTCTCAAATGCTTTCATGTAAATAGTTTTGCATTCTACAAGGATATTGAACATTTCAACACACGATCTTTCACCGCAGACTCTTGTGCAAAATTTTGTTGCAGATAGTTCATTCTGTTCACCCTTATACCAGTACAAGAATTTATTTTGCACACAAACATGCTTGCTGTCACTGCCAAGACATCTTGTATGCTGAAAGTTCAAGGTTCACACCAGACATTTCTATCAGTTTGTAAGGCACATTCTCACTTGGCTTCTCCCTCTGCTGCAACTGAACCATAGCACACAATCTGAAAATCTCTACGGCCAAGTTTCAAAAGTTCACAATATGTTTCTATGTTATCAACTGATTATTGCTTTCTATCCAGGAAGCCTCCAATGATATACTCTTCCTCCCATTTGTTTTCATATGTATTCCAAGTTTTGGCATTAATTTGTTGCTCTAAAATGTTTTTCTCTCCTGCTAGATGAAGAGCAATATATAATATTAAAAAATATCCACAAGCATCTTGTTGTAACTGTTGAATTTTTGTGTAGTGTCGAGAGGTATTCCCACATGCCAAGAGGTCTCCTAAGTCGTCCCAAAAAAATTATAAAAGATTAAAATAAAATTTATTTTCTTTGGGGCATCAAGTTGGCCCACAAAGACAAGTCAGCCCAGCAAGGTGAAGGGACGTGTCCCTTGGGCTAATTCACCCCCATTTGACTAAGTATATATACATGATGTGAAATTTCGTTTTGGCCATTATTGTTGGAAAATCATTGTCTTTGTAGATTAATGTTGATTTCCTTACTTGATAATTACTTGCAATATTTTGTTATCTTTTTATCATTTAGTTATTCTTCTCCATCAAGCAATTATCAAACCATGAAGATCACAAAGACACAAAGAACACAAGATATAGGTTCCAAGCCAAAGCAAAATCCCACAATTGGGGAAACCCGGAAAATCCTCTTCTTATAGAATCAGATCAAAATGAGACCTCCAAGACCCAAAGAGCAAGACCTCCAAGCACCAAGTCAGCCCTCCATTCTCTGTCAAGATTCATCTTCAATAAGATACCTTGATTTGTCACAAGATCCCTTGTCCCACAAAGATTCTTCGTCATGTTGAAACATGTAACTAGGTTCTGTATTCATAATGAAATGTGCAATTGTGATTTTATGTAATTGATGTAAAGAAGAAAATAAAATTATTTTGTAATGCTTCAATCATGGTTTCATGCTCAAGGAATTTTATTTTTAGTAGAAGCTCCCATTGAGAGCTATTAGGTTTTGTCATCAAGTCATAAAGTCTAGCGACTCAATGTCATGTGATGAAGACATGTTACATACTGTAAGAAATAATTTTGAATGTGTCAATAACCCTCAAAGCCCTTGTCATGAGCTATTCATCATGTTGGCCTAAGGATGTTTCCAGAATGTCATGTCGGCCTAGGCTCCAATTCAAATCGGCTTATTATGGATGCACAAACCACTATAAATAGGGCAGCTCGACCTCATTTGAAAGAGAATTTCGATCAAGGGTTTGAAGTAAGTAAACAAGAGTGAAAAACTCAAGAAGGAAGACTCATCACCAAGCAAAGGAGGGAAGATATACGAACTATTTTGGATCTGTTTTAGGGCTTATTACCCACAATTTTGTGGGTGATATTCCTAGAAAAAATATTCTAGAAGATGGTCCTTAGTCGGCAACCAACAGCCCCTTACAGCGGTCAACTAGCTCGTCGTGCCACTTCTCCGCCACCTAAGCTAGCCATGTGATCCCTCACCCATCTGTCATGGTCGTATGTTTGAAGGTGGCCCTCCCAAACCTAAAGGTATGCCTTGTCATTTGGTAATTGAGTATTGTAGTTTACTTATCATGGACACTTTTGGGCATGGATTAATCGTGGGATTCGGTGAAAAGAGTGGGCTAGGTCTGTGCTCTTGTCCCCTAGACCTCTTTTGGATGTTAACCTTGGACCCTAGTTCCGCGGGATCTCTTTTACTGACTTTGGGCTTTAAAAATGGTACTTCATGGAAAACCTTGATTTTGGTTGCGTGGTCCTGCTCCCTCATCCACATATATCACTCCCCTTCCGCTCATTATAACCCCATTCATCATTCCTTCCACCTGGGACCACATTCCTCCAGTGGGTCCACATAAGGTTAGCCTTCCCTTTCCCCTTGCCCACACCTTCTGTCGAGCCTGGAATGATGCCCCGGATGTTGATGCAGCTGCAAAGAAAAGTAAAAGCATAATTGGCTACATTCAACAGAAAAATGTACAACAAAATGCAAAAGATGGTCGGAACAAACACATTTAGAATGTGGGCAAAAGCCAATACATGAGCTCTACCCCATTATCATGGCCATCACCTTGGTTCCTATAAGCCCTAGATGAGCCTCTTTTATCATTCAGGCACCCATGATTGTCCCAACCCCTGGTGGGAAATGAATTGCCCTACATTATAGGGAGTATCCAAACCTATAACTTACACATCATGCTCTTATCCCTTGAGCCCCAGGAAGATAATCAAAGAAAAATCATAAAAGGCAAAAGGCATATAAAGAAGGGTGGAAAAATCATGGTCAGGGTACCTCAGGTACCACGATTGCTCCCTCCTATACATTATATAACCAACTATGGGATTCCCTTTAACTAGCTACCCTAGTACCCCAGCATGTTGCCCAGGGTTTCCCCTTTTCATTCCTACTCCATTCATCTCTTTATCATATGCCACCACCCTTTGAAGGATGTATGTTGGATATACTATCTCCTTTACAGGTAGAAACCACCTAATAGGATACTTGGTTAACCCCATTTGGAGCTTGGAAACATTAGCACATGCCAAAGCCTACTATGGAAGCGCATGCCATCATGAAGTGCAAACCTGTTGTCCATGGTTTGTAAGCTCTTTGACTCGATTTCCTTTGATGACTTGTTGTACTGGAAGGCTAGGGGACGCATTGGATCTTATGCAGGATTATGGATGGTCTCCATTTTGGATTTTGTCTCCTTATACGAGGTCCTAACCCTCCCGAGGGCTACATTGGCACATGTAGGGTGTGTGTTGAGAGCCATGGACCTCCACAGCAATAGACAACACTCCATGGATCCCCAGAGATGTTTAGAGATTGTTCGAGATTCACTTATTGGACGAGAAAGATGCACTTGGTTCACCATGCCAAGTCGGCCCCACAGTTGTACCATACACTTGGTAGATGACCCAAGACTTGTATGTTGATGTGGCATCACTTACACCATCATTGGAGCCCTTACAGGTGGTCTACAAGCATCTTCGACCTACTCGGAGGCGCATGAGGTTATTTGTGTGCCCTCTCACCCATTGGGAGCACCACAGGTTTATTATTTGGAGAACAAGGGGCCAACCCCTTGTCGACTACTCTTGGGAGTCCTATTCATCATTGTGGCACTTATGGACTTCATCAGGTTTCTTAGAAGGCCCAATGACATGTATTATAGATCATTCGACCTCTTATTTTGTTTATGAGCTAATTTGATGGGCTTGTCACTAAAAGTTAGTTGTTTTGAAAATTATTTTATTTTAAGGGCTAACGCAGACTCAAGTAGCTAAATTGAACTCATTAGAACTTAGAAGTGTATAAATAGAAGTGATGAGGATTCATTTTAGCATCATTACTTGGATTTGGAACTAGTATCTCTTTAGAGATTTTCCCTATCCTTCTTGGAGGACAAATTTTTGGAGCCTGGAATAAATTTTGATGTTTAGATAATTTTCGTATGCCTTGGAGATTCTTGATGGCAATTTTTTGGATGGTTGGATATATTCTTATACATGTAAGTACATTTTAATGCTATTCTTTCTTTCTAATTTTGTCACATACATTGTTGTTGGGATTTCGCTATACTAGGGCCTATTTGTTGCATCTCTTATGTGAAGCTATGGAAAATTTGTTTCTAGATAGTGAATGCTTCATGTATGGGCCGTGTAAAATCAATAAATGTTCCTAGGGATGTTTCATTACTAAAATTCATCTTGAAAAACCATTTATCTTGCAAAATGAAGTATAAAGTCCTTGAAGTTGCTTTTGTTGTTGCCCTAGTGCCAAGCAAAGTTGTCTTTGAGGCCTCCTTGACCTAGAAAATTCAAAGGTCCATAGTCATAATTCTACTTGACTCCAATCTCCCCAAAGGAATAAGCACTAGTCCACCCAAAGGTGATCACCTTAAACCTATTTTCCTTCTCCCCTTTCCTCTTCTCCAGTCTAGTCCTCTAGGTCACCTAGGGCATCAATTATCTCACAATCTAGCCATCCAAATACTTCGATTTTTGGTCCACATCTGCGTTGGTGTGTCCTCAAGAAGCCCTCCAAATTTCATGAGATTCTAACGTTGGGATCTTGAGATATCGCAAGCCCTAGCTCAAAGACCAATTCTTTCCCTTGGTTTCCCTTAGGCTAGAAACCTCACTGGGATCCTTGCATTGCCTTTCATTGAAAATTCATTCCTTGATCCCTTTCCCCTCCCTATTTAGGTCAATCATATCATTGGTTGTTAAATCATATCCCCTTGACCGAGCCTCGAGTCCACTTGGTCTTGTGTGGTCCCGACTCCCATGCATTATCAAGGTTAATTCCTCAAATATCACCTGGAACCCAAGTTTCCACAAGAATTCTAGGGCTTAGGGGTCTCCTTTCTAAGACACATACTCAACCCTAGAAATTTTCCCCAAGCCCTTCCTAGAGAGCCTTCCATCTTGTCTTCCAAGACAAGCAAGCCACATATTTGAGCCTGTCTTGTGAATAGGCTTCCAAGATCACCCCCCTCCCTATCACTTGTCCATCAATTTCATGATCCTTATCATAACAGGTCTCCTCCCATCAATGAATGTTCGTAAAGAGTAGGGAGCCTTAGCCTAGGTCACAGTGGGCTATCACTCCATTATTTCCCTTAGCCTACTAGTAACCCTTAAAGGATCCCCTTTTAGGACCCCTACTAGTTTGAGCGGTAACATTTTGGCGTCGTTGTCGGGGACATGAAACATGTCTTTTGTTCCCCATATGACATATTGACATAACATTATTGTTGATTCCATTGGAAGAACAAAGCCCTAGTTATTCATTAAACTTTAAGGTCGATGCTTGTAGCGTGAAGCAAGTATTTTTCTAGCATCTTTAAATTCACCCTAGCGACTCCTACATAATTTTCATGTGTATCTCAAATAGGTTGTCTTTCTTTGATAAATTTCTGCTTTTGACATTGCTAGCATCCCTGGGCGCCCTAATCATGTCACGGGAAGGATGGTACATGGGGAGCTCATGTTTAATGGTGATCCACTCTCCACAATTGACCACGTAGAAAGATTTAATGCACATGCTTCAAGGGAGGAGGTTGTTCACCAATATGTCCTTTTGTTGTTGTTCATGGGATCCCTCGATGGTCATAACTCATAGCTGCATGATCATGAACCTAACAACATCTCATCTATTGAGGAGTTCATTGATGGCTTTCTTAAACATTTTCAAGTATGCCCCACATTAAGCATCCAAGAGGAAGCCTTCATTGGCCATCATCAAGATATTGAGAATCTATGTAATGAGCTAGAAGATGAGTCCTCCTCGGGTCCACATGACAAAAGGGATGATTTTGAGAACAAATGTGTTGGGAAGGATGAAGTTGAGACTAACCTTACCTTTCTCAAGGATATTACACCTGATGACTCTCCTTTTGAGAACCTTGAGGAAGGTGATCCCATTTGCTCCTTGAAAGATTATATTGGAGATTACTTCCATATTGAAAAGGAGAAATGGGAAATTGTTGATCCTTAATTTGATTGTACTCCCATTTATGACACTGATAAGGAGGATGAGGCTGAAGTTGGTCCTCCCTTTTCTCTCTGGTATTATTTATGATGACATATCCATTGATGCCCTTGGGAAGGAGAAATTTTATTTTTCCCTTGCATAAGGAGGGGCAATTGGAAGTGATCAATTTTCCTATTAGGAAAGGCCCAATCTATGATACTAAAGAAATCGATAAGGCTCCTCCTTATGATTCCATATTCAAATCACCCGAGCCTTTAGATTATGATTTTGGGGAAGAGAAACCTATTGGATATAACACTTCACCCTCCCCTTTGCCTTCTTCTCTTGTTCATCATTTTGAGAGTAATTCATGTGCTCGTTCTCATATGATCTCAAGTGACCTTGATCCCTTTCCCCTTTCTGAGCATAGTGTCAAGGAAGAACCCCTCATTGAATATTCTTTATCTCCTTGGGAACCCGCTCAGGATCATAATCAATCTATAACCTCCCCTTTCTAGTGTGATCATAATAGGCAACCTACTTGTGTTTCTCCATCTCATCAGTGTCCCATTCCTACTAATCATAACCCTGTAGAGGCCATAAAATATGACAAAAAGGATTAGGACCATCATATGCCCAATGTTGCCATACATCAAGAGTTTATGGGCCTAATCATTGACATCTCTATAGTTTGGTTAGAAGAGAGGATCTCATGGACTAGATTACACCATTTTCTTACCTCTTCTCACATGATCATCCATGTGTGGGCATTCTATATTCCTACCGCCCATCGGCCTTATCATAAATATGATTCTGTCCACATTCGCTTTGGCATTTGTTACATGACTAATCATATAGGCTGGCATATTTATATTGATTTGATGATATGTTGGTTGCATTAGCTTTACGATTACACTTAATATTAGTTTTGTACCATATGCATGTTAGGGTAGGATGCATTGCATACTGATTTTCGCATTAGAACTGATGCCATATGATATTTCTCATGATAGATTAGCTGCATTTAGATTTAAAACTACATTTGAAAGTTTATTTTTATGAGTCGATTTTATGGATCTAATCCAAGTATGCATGATCATGAGACGCCACGAAAGCATGTTGCCAAGTGTTTTTCATCTATGTGCAGGGAACAGGTCTGCAGTGTACCAAGAGATTGTTGGTGTTCTCATGACCTCCCATTCGTATAGCTTCGACCATTGTTCGATAGATCACGTCCCAGTCTTAGCCAGATGTTACCCACCATTTTGTGGGTGATATCCCCCTAGAAAAAAAATTCTAAAAGATGGTCCTCAGCGGGCAACAAACAGCCCGTTACAGCCACCAACTAGCTCGTTGTGCCACTTCTCTGCCTCCTGAGTCAACCATGTGATCCCTCACCCATCTGTCATGGTCGTATGTCTGAAGTTGGGCCTCCCAAACCAGAAGGTATGCCTTGTCATTTGGTAATTGAGTATTGTAGTTTACTTATCATGGAAACTTTTGGGCATGGATTAACAAGGTGATTCGGTGGAAAGAGTGGGCTAGGTTTGTGCTCTTCTCCCCTACACCTCTTTTGGATGTTAACCTTGGACCCTAGTCCCATGGGATCTCTTTCACTGACATTTGGGCCTTACGGATGGTACTTCAATGGAAACCTTGATTTTGGTTGCATGGTTCCGCTCCCTCATCCACATATATCACTCCCCTTCCACTCATTATAACTCCATTCATCATTCCTCCCACTTGGGTCCACATTCCTCCTCCAGGTCCACATAGGGTTCGCCTTCCCTTCCCCTTTACTCACACCTTGGGTCAGGCCTAGAACGATGCCCTAGAGATTGATGCAGCTGAAAAGAAAAGTAAAAGCATAATTGGCCATATTCAACAAGAAAATGTACCACAAAATACAAAAGATGGTCGGGACAAACACATTTAGCACATGGGCAAAAGCCAATACATGAGCTCTACCCCATTATCATCGCCATCACCCTGGTTCCTATAGGCCCTAGATGAGCCTCCTTCATCATTCAGGAACCCATGATTATCCCAACCCCGAGTGGGCAATGAACCGCCCAACCCTAAAGGGGGTATTCACTGTTATACCTTGATCATGCTCTTATCCCTTCAAACCCGAGCAGTTAATAAAAAATAAATCATGAAAGGCAGAAGGCATATAAAGAAGAGTGGAAAAATCAAGGTCCAAGCACCTCCTGTACCACGATTTCTCTCTCCAATACATTATATACCCCACTGTGGGCTTCCCTTTTGCTAGCTACCCTAGTACCCCAGCATGTGGCCCAGGGCTGCCCCTTTTCATTCCCAAGTCCATTCATCTCTTTATCACATGCCACCACCCTTTGAAGGATGTACCTTGGACATACTATCCCCTTTAAAGGTAGAAACCACCTAATAGGATACTTGGTTAACCCCATTTGCAGCTTGGAGACATTAGCACATGACAAAGCCCACTATGGAAGGGCATGCCATCATGAATTGCCCACCTGTTGCCCATGGTTTGTAAGCTCTTTAACTCGATTTCCTCTGATGACTTGTTGTACTAGAAGGCCAGGCAATGCATTGGATCTTATGCAAGATTACAGATGGTCTCCATTTTGGGTTTGGTCTCCCTATACGAGGTCCTAACCCTCCCGAGGGCTACATTGGCACATATAGGGTGTGTGTTGAGAGCCATAGCCCTCTACAACATTCTACAGCACTCCATGGATCCCTTGAGATGTTCAGAGATTGCTCAAAATTCACTTATTGGACGAAGAAGACGCACCTAGCTCACCATGTCCAGACGGCCCCACAATTGTACCATTCACTTGGCAAATCACCCAGGACTTTTATGTTGATATGGCATCACTTACACCATCATCTGAGCCCTTACAGATCACTCGAAATTCATTTATTGGACGAGGAAGATGCACCTGGTTCACCAAGTCCAGACGGCCCCACAGTTGTACCATACACTTGGCAGATCACCCAGGACTTTTATGTTGATGTGGCATCACTTACACCATCATCTGAGCCCTTACAAATGGTCTACAAGCATCTTTGACCTACTTGGAGGCCCATGAGGTTACTTGTGTGCCCTCTCACCCATTGGGAGCACCACAAGTTTATTATTTAGAGAACAAGGGGCCAACCCCTTGTCCATTACTTTTGGGAGTCCTATTCATCATTGTGGCACTTGTAGACTTCATCAAGCTTCTTAGAAGGCCCAACGATATGTATTATTGATCATTCAACCTCTTGAGAGGCTTATTCTTTTGTTTATGAGCTAGTTTGGGGGGCTTGTCACCAAAAGTTAGTTGTTTTGCACATTGTTTTATTTTAGGAGCTAATGTAGGCCCAAGTAGCTAAATCGAACTCATTAGTGTTAAAATTGGCAACTAGGGCCAAACTCCATGGAGATATGAATTTATTTGTAATTACTTGACAACTTGTCAAGGTCGGCCGACAACTAAACGTGTGGCACAAATCATATAAATACAAGTGAGATTGATTCATTTCAAATCATCTCATCATCTCTCATTCTTCTCTCTCTCCTTGTATGATTAGGTATACACAAGGAAGAGGATCTCTCACACGTGGGATGCAAGAAGACACAGGCTAAAAGAGGATGTAGGAAAGAGGACGCAAAAAGCATTTCACTGAGGCAGTTGAAGGCATCTTGGACCTGCATTGACCAAGTGTTGACTCATCAAGTGTGCGGTTTTGGTGTGGCAGCCTCCCCTAAGCAGGTCGCGGTTTTTGGCACAAAAATTGAGGCAATCCGTCCACAGGTTTGACCAGCGTTGACTGCCCTAGTTTTGGGCAGCAAGTTGACTTCAGTCAACAGTAGTTTCCTTGTGTCTTTGGGGTTGTTCAAGGGTTGTTTCTTCAGGTTGTTCAAGAGCTAGTTGACCGGAAATTGACCAAGCATATTGGAGGTCAATTTCAACTCGTTTGACCAAGTTTGACTTGTTGCTGCTAATAAAAAATTACAAAATTCTGATTTTGTACTATTTCTCTCTGCTAGACTATTGAAGATAAAAGAAGATTTGATCAAAGGGTTTCCTCGCATTAGGGTTTGTCCCTGGCTAGCCGCCACATCTTGTGTCTCTTCACTTGGCTTGTTTTTTGTTGATCGTTTAATGTTGTATGTACACTTAATGTATATGTGATTGCTAATCTATGGCTAATAAGAAGAAAGGAACTAAATTGCTCTAAGCATAGAACATACCATAATTTAACAATTAGAAGTGTATAAATCAGTGTTGCGAAAATCATTATCGGGAGTAAATCGGCGAGGGGAAAAAATCGGGAAAAAGGGCAAATTTTAAAAAAAATAAAAAAATAAAAAAAAAATTATCCAGATTTTTTCCCAAAAAATCGGATTAAATCTCGATTTTTTCAAAATGAAAAAATCACTGAATTAATCGCGCGATATTATCAGGAAAATGAAAAAATCACGATTTTTTGATGTTATCACGATTTTCGCAACACTGATTATAAATAGAAGTGATGAAGATTCATTTTATCATCATCACTTGGATTTGGAACTGATAACTCTTTAGATATTTTCGCTATCCTTCTTGGCGGACGAAGTTTTGGAGCATGGAATGAATTTTGATGTTTGGATAATTTTCATATGTCTTAGAGCTTCTTCATGGCAAGTTTTTGGAAGGTTGGATATATTCTTATACATTTGAGTACATTTTAATGCTATTCATTCTTTCCAATTTTGTCACATATATTGTTGTTTGGATTTCACTATATTATGGCTTATTCGATGCATCTCTTATGCGAAGTTGTCAAAATTTTGTTTCTGGATAGTGAATGCTTGATGTATGGGCAAAGTATAATGAATGAATGTTCCTAGGGATGTTTCATTACTGAAATTCATCTTGACAAGCCATTTATCTTGCAAAACGAAGTATAAAGTTATTGAAGCTGCTTTTGTTGCTACCCTAGTGCCAAGCAAAGTTGTTTTTGAGGACTCCTTGACCTACAAAATTCAAAGGTCCATAGTCATAATTCTACCTAACTCCAATCTCCCCAAAGGATTAGGCACTGTTCCACCCAAAGGTGATCACCTTAAACCTATTTTCCTTCTCCCCTCTACTCTTCTCTAGGTCTAGTCCTATAGGTCACCTAGGGCATCAATTATTTCATGATCTAGCGATCCAAATACTTTGATTATTGGTCCACAATTGCATTGGTGTGTCCTCAAGAAGCCCTCCAAGTTTCATGAGATTCTGATGATGGGATCTTGAGATATCGCAAGCCCTAGCTCGAAGACCAGTTCTTGGCCTTGGTTTCCCTTAGGCTAGAAACCTCACTAGGATCCTTACATTGCTTTTCATTGAAAATTCATTCCTTAATCCCTTTCCCCTCCCTTATTAGGTCAAGCATATCATTGGTTACTAAATCCTATCCCCTTAACTAAACCTCGGGTCCATTTGATCCTGTGTGGTCCCATGCACTATGAAGGTTAATTCTTCAAAGAACACCTGGAACCCAAGTTTTCACAAGAATTCTAGGGCTTATGGATCTCCTTTATAAGACATACTCAAAACCTAACCCTAGAAATTTCCCCAAGCCAGTCCTAGAGAGCCTTCCATCTTGTCTTCTAAGACAAGCAAGTCACATATTTGAGCCTCTTGTGAATAGGCTTCTAGGATCACCCCTCTCCCTATCATTGGTCCATCCATTTCGTGATCCTTATCATAACGGGTCTCCTACCATCGGTGAAAGTTCGTAAAGAGTAGGGAGCCTTAGCAGAGGTGACAGTGGGTTATCCATTGTTTCCCTTAGCCTAGTAGTAACCCATCAAGGATCCCCTTTTAGGACCCCTACTAGTTTGAGCGGTAACAGGGCTCATAGACATCATATGTGCGAACGAGTGATCTATTATAGACAAGGCCCAAGAGTAGACCAGTCTAAAAGTCAAATCAAGGAAGAAGATGTTGAGAAATTTAAAGGCAATATAATTATTTGATTTCTCTTTCCATGATAACTACTTGTGATATTATTTCTTTCAAATTTGATTGATATTATTAACATGTATTGATATCATCAACCAGCTATCAAAACAAGAAGACCAATCATGCACAAGTACACAAGATATTGGCACCAAGCTAGGGCAAAAACCTCTCCCAATCTTGAGAGGAAAAACCCTTGAACTCTTTCTTATAGAATCTTTATTAATGAATTCCAAGACCCTTACAAATGACACAAGATAGACTTCAACATCAAAATGACAAACCTTCCGAAATGTACCCAAACACTGAATCTCCTTCTGCAACTTCGCACTATATAGCAGGTCTGTACCAAGGTGATGATAGTCAACAAATGATGTCGAGAGCAGCTTCTTCTAGCCTCCTTCCACCTTCGCTTTCAAAGCAAACTAATCACACATGAAGCAGCTCCTTGACTTGAGCTTGATCCACTGCATTACATGCCGAAATCGTGACTGTTCAAAACAGCGAGATCACGACAATCATCTTCAGATTATAGAAGCACGTGCAAGGGTAATGATGGTTGTTCTAGCCCTTCCACCACTTCGATCTTCAAGAGAATGGATTCACCTTTGAGATTCTAGATGCAACATGTAACCCAAGCAATAGACCATATGTGATGATGCCCTAGCCCAGACCAGACCTCTGCACATGAGAACAAACCTGAAGATAATCTCAGATGAGGGAACAGACTTACTCAACTGCGGCTGCCACTTCTTCGTCCTTATGCAAGAATGTGAGTGTGTCTCTTATATTACAAGGGAGTGTCATCATTGCCTATTTATAGGCTTGTTTACCCATCTTCAAGCTGACGTGATCCCCTCCATTATGCTATCATTGCAAGTGGCCCTTTTTTTCTTTAATTTCGGTGGGCATATTTCGGTGGGTACATTTCGGTGGTTTTCATTTGATGATTTTGAAAGGATTCTTTGACAAATATTGATTTTGACTAGGGCTCTCAATTGCAGCAAAAATAATTATTTGATACAAAAATACATCATTACAATATTTGACATAGTGAAGACCAAACCTAGTTACACTATTTTCAACACTCCCTCTTAACTAGGGAGGTATTCATACATACTTGGTACAAGGACATTCTCAATACAAGAGTTCTCATAAGCAAAGAGTCGAATTAGCTATCCATCTGTTCTAGCATCATTTCAACCAACATTGTTTCCATATAGCAAGGCCTTGACTAACTGCTCTATCTCTCAAACAGATCAGAGCACAATGTTGGCGAGACCAATGACTTATAGCCACACTTGTCATTGTCTCTCTTAGGTTCATACCCACACCGAGTATGCCCTACTAGGACTGTTCTCATCTTGGGTTCCCATCCCTCAAGAATATCGGTCCTCTTGCCCACTCTTGTCTTGAATGCCCTACAACATATTCAAAGAGTGTCGGATGCCAGATGATTACTCAATCCTCCATTCTTTCTTCCAAAATGAAGACAAGAATGTCGTGTTTAACTCTCCCTTTTAAGCAGGGTCGAGTTCCAAGTTTCTCTTCACTCAAAAACTTGCTCGAGTTCCTTTACTCATAGGAACCTCCCAGAACTCCCTTACCCAGGGACTCTATCATCAGTGCTTTATAGGGTCTTCTAGTTGAGTGATGATTTAAGACTTCGATGTCATCAATTTCTTTACATGTAGGGTTCAACCATCCATCACTTTCCTCCATCATGTCATTCCTCCTTTCCTAGAAAGTATCCTCCTTGGCTTTGCATCTAGGGCTTCCTTCATCAGGCCATCTATCTTCACCCTTTTCTTCAGAGGTGATTTACAAGGTGCATAGTTGTGACATCCTTCACCACTCTCCTGACCTTGGCCCTGCAGACATACCCAGAATTTTTCAAGGGGTCAAACACCAAAAACAAATCACATGTTACCTTTTGGTGATGGTCTTCCATCAATGACATCTTCTTTTAGGCATCAACATCCTGCATACATGTTGACACATCTCCCAACAATATCTATTGTCAAGGATCTTTATCAAAGCCTTTACACCTTTTCGGGAGATTTCCTGGACAAGTCTTCCTGATCCTCTAGATGTTGATTGCCTTCATCATGGTTGCATACTTCATGATCTCCTCCATCCTCACATCTTCCATTCCAAGAGCTTTCGATCAAAGTTCTTCCATTTTAGTCAACCACCTCATACTTCATATGAGGATATTATGTTGATTTCATCTAATGTGACTTATGTCCCTTCTGCATTCTTTCAGAGCAGGAGATCTTTTTCCTTTTGATCAAGCTTGATCCATGTTACCTGCAACCATATGACATGATATTACAATAATAGATAAATACAAGCATACATACCTCATTTTACTTTTGCTACTTCCAACAACTTCCTTGAGTGAGAATATCTTCAATCCCTTGATTCGCTTTCTCATGTCATCAGTCCTTCATCTTATGAATTCCATAAGTTGGAATTCCTGATGAAGCATTCGTTGCCTTCCCAAACTAGGGGATCCTCTGTTGAGGTTTCTATCAAAGACTCTTCAAGTTCTTGTATATCCCCATCTGGCAAATGTTCCCCTTGACCTGGATGACTACTTCCTTTCCTCCAATGAGACTTCCAAGAGCTATTTCCTTCATGTTCGACTGCCATGGATTTTTATCCTTCATGATTTCCATGGTGATAATACGAGCTCTTATTTCCAATATTTCCATTATGTCATAATGCATTTTATTATCATGGTCATATCTGCAAGGGATTTTGAAGCCAATGATAGGAACCTTTTGTGAGGGACACCATCTCACTTAGAGATCTGCTACTCCCTCTTTCCTTGGTCCTTTTTTTTCACCCTTCCGGCAATATCAGCTCCTCTTCCATAGTACTATGTTGTCTTGTCAACCTTCCTTTTCCTTTTTTGCACTTATTTTAGTCCTTTCAACTTGTCTTTCTCTATCTGACATAGAGAACACAAACTGTTGATTGAAGTAACCTTCTTGTTTATGGATAACTGTTACCTTGCTTATCAATATCAATATCAACGATGATCATCATTTCATTATATTTCCCGGATCTCACAATTGAGATCTTATGAAGATATTTCTTCTTTACTACATTTCAGAGAGTACCTCTTCTAGCATTTCTTATCTATCTCCTTTCTTGCTACATAGAGTGAGAGGACTTTTAAAATTTTCCTTATCATGAATTCAAAGGAGACATGTGGCAATCCTTCTTATTCTATACAAGAACCTTTTTCGACCCATACAGCCTATAGATTTTCTTGCAATTATGAAGTCATTTCAAAAAGTGATTGATGAAAAATACTTACTTGAGATGTGAAGATGAATTCTTCACCTTGATCATGTTGGCAATAATTGGAGTAGACCATGACCCTTGACACTTTTTGCCATTCCAAGATCAAGACGTCAACCCTTTTCTCCATCACTGCTAAGATCTTCATCATTGCTTCACTGCTGCTTCTTCACCATATCAATGACGTCTATTGAGATCTTTACTGTGATCTTTATTCTATGCTTTCATCGATGTACCGAGAGCTTCATTATGTGAATTATCATAATGATTGTTGCATCATACTTTCATCATCGTTGCACTCTTGCTAACATCATCCTCACATTAACTATGACCATGTCGAGAGAGTATTCTGAGACTGTGATGATCCTTGACGCCTTTTTCTTATTATGCCAAGACAGTGAATCTTATCACTGCTTCTCATTATGTAGCCATTGTCACTGTCATTAAGTCTCCTTGTTTCAGTATATCGAGACTACTACAGAGATATCACTTGGATCTTCTTTAATATCAACATGTCGAGACTATAGTAATGCTTTGATGTATGCAGAGGTTGCTGGAGATAGATCCAAACACTTTACAGTGATATCCTTTGAGACTTTTGCTTGTTACAATCATGTCAAGACTATTAGTACTCCTAGAGATTTATTTCACCACCGAAATATAATGATTATGTTTACTTTAGTTGAGATGCGCATCACCGAGGAGGAGAAGACTATTATCTTACCTCACTGGGATCATCACCGAATTAGATGAGACCTTCCTAGATTCTGTACCCAACCTGCAGCTCGGACTCATTTGAAATCTGACCTATCTGCACCTTATACCCATCCGAGGCACAATCAAATCTATATTGCAGATCTACTCCTTCATTCATGCGAAATTTCAGAGATAGGAAATGCAAGTTCTATATCACTCTCAATTGCGCATAATTGTTGTAGGAGACACGACGAATATACCAATATTTAGACTACTGAATATACTTGCGAATTGCAGGAACTTGCCTCCCTTTACCCGAGACCTAGTCTATCTGCCCTTAAACCCATACTTGCTTGATCTTTAGATTAATAATTGATCCAAAGCTAGCCAATTTCTTCATGAGCGAGATGATCTTCTTCATGCCCTTTATTGAACCTGCCTTTGGTACCATGTTGAGAAATTTAAAGGCAATATAATTATTTGATTTCTCTTTCCATGATAACTACTTGTGATATTATTTCCTTCATATTTGATTGATATTATTAACATGTATTGATATCATCAACCAGCTATCAAAACAAGAAGATCAATCATGCACAAGTACACAAGATATTGGCACCAAGCCAAGGCAAAAACCTCTCCCAATATTGAGAGGAAAAACCCTTGAACTCTTTCTTATACAATCTTTATTGATGAATTCCAAGACCCTTACAAATGACACAAGATAGCCTTCAACATCAAAATGACAAACCTTTTGAAATGTACCCAAACACTGAATCTCCTACTGCAACTTCGCACTGTATAGCAGGTTTGTACCAAGGTCTATGCGAGGGTAATGATGGTTGTTCTAGCCCTTCCACCACTTCGATCATCAATAGACTGGATTCACCTCTCAGATTGCGACTACATCCAACATGTAACCCAAGCAATAGACCATATGCGATGATGCCCTAGCCCAGACCAAACCTCCACACGTGAGAACAAACCTGAAGATAATCTTAGATGAGGGAACAAACTTCCTCAACTGTGGTTTCCACTTCGTCCTTATTGCGAGAATGAGAGTGTGTCTCTTATATTACAAGAGAGTGCCATCATTGCCTATTTATAAGCTTGCTTACCCATCTTCAAGCTGACGTGATCCCCTCCATTAAGCCATCATTGTGAGCAGATTCCTTTTTTTCTTTAATTTCGATGGGTACATTTCGGTGGTTTTCATTTGATGATTTTGAAAGGACTCTTTGACAAATATTGACTTTGACTAAGGCTCTCAATTGGAGCAAAAATAATTCTTTGGTACAAAAATACATCATTACAATATTTGACATGGTGAAGACCAAACCTAGTTACACTATTTTTAATAGAAGACATTGCATTCATCAAGCCGAAGTGAAGAAGGAAGTCTCCCCATCCAAGCGAAGTGATAACAAGGAACAAAAGTTGGTCATTATACTTCACACATGCTACAACTAGGGTTTCTGAAGAAGTTGAGAGTTGCAGGTCTGATCCAAGGAGCTGAGTTAGTCAAGAAGGAAGAAGAAGCAAGCAATTTGACCATCGTTGACTAACAGAAAAGAACAAGGCTTGTGACTTGGTCATGGAGAGGTCGGTCTGTCAAGCGTCTAGGTCATGGTCTTAGTATTCGTCAATTGAAGTCTCTATAAGAAGAAGAATTCATTTAGTTTTTCCTCTCAAGTTGGAGAGGTTTTGGATCTCGTTGATCGCATATATTCTCTGTCTCTTGTCTCTTTATTGTATATGCTTTGGTAGTTGTTTGATGAAGAAGAACATTATAATAATCTAAGTAAAGAAAATATTATAATCTAAAGAAGTAAAAAGCATTCACAAGCAATTATCATTCAAGAGAAATCAGCTAATCTTAATGCCCTAGATTTCTCAAAACACGGTATCAGAGCTAAGGTGACAAAATCGAGGAAAGGGCATCTCATCAAGAGACACACAAGCAATCAAGGAACAAATCTCAAAGGATATCAAAGCGAAGTCAAGTGTTGTCAAAACCCTAGATCGAAGAAGAAAGTCTACTCAAGCAAGAAGTTTTGGAATCCTCAAGTCATCTCAAGAGAACACAAAGGCCTTACTCAAGTTGAAGGACTTATAAATCAAGTTTCTTTTTAGAGAAGCAAGATCAAGGACGCTGTCATCATCTTCAAAAGTTCTAAGTCAATTTCCTCTTGTTGAAGCAAGGACCTTACCATTATAGAAGATCATCCAAGAAGCATCAACAAGTCATCATTGATCTTCATCAACAAGGACATCACCATCAAAGGATCTAAACTGATCTCCTTCTTTGTAGGGTCAAGGATCATTCTTGAAGAGAACCATCTTCATCAAAGAGAAGTTCTCTATCATCTATATTATCATCAAATTCAAGGAGGCAACAAGTGGAAGAAGCATCTTCACAAGTAAGTATATTTATGTTTGAAACTGTCAAAATGTCTTTTTGCAAGGAAAACAACAAATTGGTTGGGGCTTCAAACTATCTTGCATGGAAGAAAAGGACAGATCTAAATCTCATTGAAAATGAGGTTATGGATAATGTCAAAGGATCTATTATCAGCGAAAGAAGATGCTCAAGCAGTTGCAAAGTTTATGAAAGAGGAAGTGAGCGCTCAAAGGATTCTCATAGAATCCATCAAGGATCCCCTCATTCCATATGTATCTATACTCGAGTAGAGTTATTTTTTGTAAGCACTACTGGAGCAGTTATCTCTCTAAGGCAAGAACTCTACAAGTTAAGGATATCAAAAGAAGAAGGGATAGCCTCATACTTTATGAAGATATCCAAAATAAGGGATCAACTTCAAGATCTGGGAGAAATAATCACTAACAAGGAGATGACCACCATAGTACTAAATGCACTACCAAAGCAGTGGGGTAACTTTACTTCAAGCATTTATGGGAAGAAAGAAGCTACTCCATTCCAGGACCTATGGTCATTATGCAAGATTGAAGAAACCATGTTGAAGGCTAAAACTTATGTGGGACAAGTGATCAAAAACAAGCATATGTTGCTATGAAAAAGAGAAGAGGAAAGTCTGGGAAATTTCATCCTCAGAAAAAGAAAAAGAACATGGCTAAGATTCAATGCTATGGACGTCAAGAATATGGGCATTACAAAAGAGATTGTCCTAAGCTCAAGAAGGACAATAACAAAAGAGATAGAGAAGAAGCCCATATCAACAAAGAAATGGAGGAAGCTAAAAAGAAGAAGTCCACGAAAGAGGAAGTAAAAGATCTCTATTATGATTGAGATAGTCTTCCTCACCTAGTTCTTTTCAAGTTTTTCTATTGTAATGAGTCACTAAGGAAAATGATAGGATTCATCATGGCATCATAAAAGCATTATAAGCAAGAGCATGTGACATCATCATAAAGAAGTGTGAAAGATAGCTTAAGTATATGGTAGTCACAAAATATTGCAAACCCTAAAAGCAATTCAAACAAATATAGTTCTACAATGCATCTAACAACTTTAGAACTCAAATGTTAGACTTCCACTAGGATTTAGTGCAAGATCCTAGATTTCATACATAATCCTTTAAGCTCCAAAAATCAAAACCAATCACAACTCAAATTCAGATTTCAACAATCTTTCATAAGTCTCAGATTATCACACTAGTCATCACATATTAGAGAATTGGACTTCTACTAAGGTTTAGTTACAAAACCCTAGAATTCACAAATACTATCATCCTAGAGAATCAAACGTCGACTACGACTTAATTCCAAACCCTAGGACATATGACCATCAACCTAAGTTGCACGAAACAGGGAAACGGGTACGAGTTCCCGAAACGAGAATGGGTATGAAACATGACCCCCCAAATTTTGGAAACGGGGAAACGCAATATATATATATATATATATATATATATATATATATATATATATATATATATATATATATATATATATATATATATTATATATATTAGCACATTTAAGAAATATGTGCAATCATAAAGTATATATGATACATTCTAATTTATTACATTATGATTAAATTGTCAATTGTCAATGCATAAACTATAAGTCTCTAAATTTACATCACATTTACTCATGAATGATCACATAATGAAAATACCAATATCCAAAATCAGCCACAAGAAATTTCTAATTTCTTGTCTTGTGATTGATTGGAAGTCTCCTCCTACATAGTCGAACGACCTTAGCGCTCTTGATTAAATACAAGTTCCATACCCTAGTATCCTACATGCTCTTGATTATTGGGAGTCTCCCCTACATAGAGGGTTTGGTTCTCTTGATTAAATACAAGTTCCATACCCTAGTACCTGACAAAACCCAATGGAAACATTGCAATCCCCCCAATCTTGAAATCCTGAAAAACAGATGAGTCTGCTGGATTTTGAGTGAGATATAAAATTCTACTTTCTCCATATGAAATCCAATGAGGGCGAAACCACTCTCAAACATTACCATGAACTGTATATCAACACTAGGGCCATAGGCTTGAACATTAGGCTACTCCACTCAAAAAAATCTTCTTTTTAATAACTTGAGAGGCATCCATAAGATATTTTAGTCGCCCAATAAAAAATTAGAAACAAAAGAATTAAAAACAATACAAGAAAAAGTCAAGTTAGAAGAGGAAACTCTATCGTATGGCCTGGAAACGCGTTTTCGGCCGTGTTGGCCACGTTTCTTCCTCGAGAAATGGGCTAGTATGGCCAGAAACGCATTTCTAGGCAGTACGGTACGCGTTTCCTCATTTCCGTTTCGTTTCAAACCAGAAACGAACCCTTCTCCAGCGTTTCTTGCAACTTAGCCATCAACAATTAGGTCAACACATATATCTAGGACTCCATCATCATGTACAAGCATATCATAACATGTGTTAGTCAAACCCAATGACACAAAAATCAATATATTAAAGTTAGACATATAACAAACTTGATCAGACTAAGGTTTTGGTCGGACAAACACACATATACCTAGGATTTCATTTCTAGGACATTATCTAAAATAAGGGTCTTGCTTATACACCCTACCAAACCCTAATGATCTAGGGTTTCAATACATGACATAAACAAAACCTAATTTATCAATACTTCAAAGGTTTTGGATTTCAGACATCACTAGTCAACCTTAACAAATTAGGGTTTTTCATAACCATACTAAAACCTCAAACATGACATCATCAAGGCATCAAACATTTTCTTTAGACTTCATCAATAACCCTAAGTAGGTTAGGGTTTCACACATTATCACTGAGATATCCTTAAGTTAGGGTTTTTCACAAAGAACCTTTCTAGGGTTCCACAAGAGTAATCAAAGATATGAGGAGGGTAGATTTATCTAATGATGAATCACCCGATCAAGAAACTTTATGATTCAAAAGAGCTAGACACAAAATGTTAGTAATAAATAGTTCATCAAGAATGAATATCATGAAGAGAGGAAAAACTTATAGTTTAAGATATACCTTTGTTTCTTAACAAACCTTGTAATTCCAATGCTTTGTCTTGTGAAGCCTTCTTTCATGTTCCTTGAGGATTCAGCAAGCTTCTCCTAAACAAGGAAAAAATATGAATAGAAATGCGATTAGTATTTAATGTAAGAAAAAATAGATAAGGAAAACTAGAAATGAAAAGGTAATAAGATACTTATCTTCGGAGGTTGGTGAGGGCTCCCTCCAAGCTTGAGGGATACCTATAACCTTACAAAAAAATGTTTTTCCAAAATATGTTAAACCTACAAATACTAGGAATCAAACAATGAAATAACTAAGGCTTAGATCAAAGGACTTTAATAGTGTAAGCCCCTTATATCCAGTTCTTTGGGTTTATTCTTCTTTGGAGATCCTTCTTTAGCAACATTGGCTTGGTCTCTGTTTCTTGTCTTGTCCTTCAGATTGTTAGGATAGTCACTTCTATAGTGGCCCATTTTATGACATTGGTAGCATTCTATTTTGGACATATCAACCTTCCTTATTAGCCCTTTCGACTTCTTGAAGTTTCCTTTCTTGTGAGGAGAAGCGGAGTATGCATTTGAAAGATTTTCTTCTTCATTGTTGGATACTAATGAGATTCTCATTTCTTCTTGGCTACAAGCGTTCCATAATTGCTCGAAGGTAGGAGCTTATTTTCAACTATTGAGACCTGAAGCAAAAGAACTCCAAGTAGGTGGCAATCCCAATAAAGCAGTGATTACTAACTCCTTTTTCGATACAATTTCATCTATGGCTTAAAGTTCATCTCTAATTCTAGATATCCTTACAAAGAAGGAAGCCACAGTGTCATCCTTCGTCATTTTTGCAGTCACTTCTATAGTGGCCCATTTTATGACATTGGTAGCATTCTATTTTGGACATATCAACCTTCCTTCTTAGCCCTTTCGACTTCTTGAAGTTTCCTTTCTTGTGAGGAGAAGCGGAGTATGCATTTGAAAGATTTTCTTCTTCATTGTTGGATATTAATGAGATTCTCATTTCTTCTTGGCTACAAGCGTTCCATAATTGCTCGAAGGTAGGAGCTTATTTTCTACTATTGAGACCTGAAGCAAAAGAACTCCAAGTAGGTGGCAATCCCAATAATGCAGTGATTACTAACTCCTTTTTCGATACAATTTCATCTATGGCTTAAAGTTCATCTCTAGTTCTAGATATCCTTACAAAGAAGGAAGCCACAGTGTCATCCTTCGTCATTTTTGTAGTCCTTAATTCATTCTTCAAACTTGCTACTTCACTGATGTTCTTGCTAGTGCACAATTTTGAAAAGGCTTCATACATTTCTTGAGCACGGTCTATATTGGAAATGTATGGGACAAGATTATCCTTTATGCTTTCTACCATCAATGTCATAGCCAATATTTCTGACTCTCTAAACTTCACTTTATTAGCATCACTAAATTCTTTGGTAGTTTTCCTCACCTGTCCTCTGACCAAATCCAAGACCTTGTTCTTTTCAAGAATGAGATCAATTCTCTTCTTCCATGCCCTGTAATATGACGCTCCTTCCAATTTTTTCTCTCTCTTTATTGTGTTAGACATTGTCCTTGAAGATAGTGAGCTTCTTCCTTTATAAGAGCTCCTTATATGATCCCTTGTTCAATCCCTTAGACTCCTTTCAGCAAATTCTCAAAAATGCCTTTTTCCTTCTTCACCTTAGCTCTGGTACCATGTTAGAAAATCAAAAAGGCAGAAGAATTTTCTTATATAAATAATTACTTGCGATTCTTTTATCATTATGTTCTTCTTTTATCTTTTAGTTCATCAAGCAATTACCAAAACAATAGCACAAGGACAACAGATGTAGGCGGACAGCCAAGGCAAAACCCCTATCTAGGGGAAAACCCAATCAACAATTCTTCCTTCAATAGTTTCTCGAGATAATCCAAGACCCTTGACCTAGACAAAGACTTCCTCCACACCAAGTCAAACGTTAATCCTTCTTGCAAATGATAACCCTTCAATAGCAAATTTGACCTAGCAGCATCATCTTGTAGTAGCAACTTCGACCTAGCAACAAGCAGCAACAGCAACTTCAACTAGACAAAGAAAAACTTTGATCTCCCTAGATACTCCACTTGAGTGAGAGATAAATGGCCCAAAATTTCGATCTTGATGTCTTCTTCCTTCCTTCAAAACTTTGCACTCCCTTCTAGCCTCTTTCCAGCTCTTCTTCAACTTCGCACTTCCCAGCTTCTTCCTTCCAGATATCGAACTTATGAGAGAGGGAATGAATTGCTCAAATGAATTTGAACATACTTGTATATATAGCCTTACAATGAGGTCGAATTGTCTTTCTTGAAGTCGACTTGATCTCTTTGAGGCCGACTTGGTGTGGAGGGGACAAATAGTATATTTGACTGAATATTTATTCTTTTTACATGATTCAAAAGCCCAAGAAAGGTCTCCTTTTATGGACAATGACTCTAATGACTCAGAATAAATCCTAGAAATCCTCAATGGGGACTTTGACCTAAAACATAATGACCCATGTGTGAAACCCATGCTTTAATAAGTCATAATAATAATAATAACAATATCTTCTTCATTCTTTTGATAAATACATTTCATTGTGACTCAAACACATTTATGAATACCGAACCTAGTTACATATTTCAATAGTTACGACTTGTATTGAAGTCTCGAATGAGAAAGTCCTAAGGTTTGTGAGATGAAATCCTAGAGCAAGACTTGGAGTGTTGGATGCAAGTGGAGTTTGAGTGATGCATACTTGGCTTATCTGCTTGATAGCATGTGGAATGACTTGGTGCTGATGCGATCTTGTTGTTAAGCATTTGGTGTGGCTAGATAGCTTCATGAATCCGCAGGCTTGTTGTTAAGCATTTGGTGTGGCTAGATAGCTTGATGAATCCGCAGGATGAAGAAACCCTAGCCATTAGCATGAGCATCCACCTCAAAAGAAGACAAAGGAAACTAAGCTTAATGAAATTGCAGATGGCCTTCATTGTGTTCTACAAGGAGGCAAGGATCAAGAGGGAGTTAACAATTCCCTACAACCCTCAGCATTTTATTTCTTAATTAAGAGATAAGTACTTCATATTTTTCTCCCTTGATCAGTATCATTATTTTTACTTTTTGGTCAGCCTCTTGTCCTTGTATTTTGCTTAGTTATGATTTTTCTTCCATGGCCTCCTCAATGGAGGGAAGAATGGGTACATTGTTGTGACTATCAATGCAATGATTCATGCAGCAACTGGCAACATTAAGAGTGTTGTGGCAAGAGGGTTCTCCCAGAAGAGGGAGTGGACTACAAGGAGATTTTTGCTCCAAGTCGCCAAATGGTCAGGGTATTGTATGGTCTAATAGCTCAAGCATAGACTCAACAAGAGTGATTGATGTTCAAGAGGGAGGATTGTACATCCAAGACCATGCCAAATGACCAAAACAGCTTCCAATTCCGAGCAATCGGATAGTCAGGAAGAATGGAAGAAGCAACCTTCCAAGAGGATGGCATGGGTTGAGAATGTCAAACAAGATACTCAGAGACAAGAGGTCTCTAGGAGTTGTATGCCTTCTATGAGGGGACCATGTCAGACATAAGAGTATGCTTCGGTGACAGAGGGAGAAACAATGGCAAAAGGACTTGCTTACGTGACAAAGGGAGTAGCCAGGATTACCACAGATGGATTTGCTTTAGTGCCAAAGGGAGCTAGCCTCGAAGTTTGAGAAGAAGGATCCTGGCCTGATGCATTATTTCTTGGGATTAGAGGTGTAGAGACCTGATGAGATATTCCTCGGACAGGAGAAGTACAATGTCCATATTTTTTAGGAGATTCAATATGATCGACTGAAAGTCCACAGCTACACCAATGGTGACCAATCTAAGGAAGCTAAGTGATTCTGCTTCAAATTCAAATTTGGTGAATTCCATGACATAAGGCAATTGATTAGATCCTTGATATACCCGGTTAACACCAGGCCTAATATTTGCTTTGCAATAAGCAGCCTAGGCCAATTTATGGTTGAGTCGAGGCATGTACATTGGATTGCAATGAAGCATCCATTGAGGTACGTGCGTGTTATAGTTGCATATTTTCTGATATATGCCTCAGGTGGTGAAGAGGCTGCAGAGATATACAGATTCAGATTGAGCAAGGACTGCAAAGGAGAAAAAGAGCACCTCGGTTGTGTTGCTTCAGCTTGGGAGCATCTACGATATCCTGGTTTAGCATGAAGTAGACTTTTGTTGCACTGAAGACAATAGAGGCAGAGTATATCATAGTCAATGTCGCAAGTCGTGAAGCAGTATGGCTTCAGAAGCTTCTTGCAAGACTATTTGATCAGGATTCAGGTTTCTTCATCTAAGACATGGTGAAGAGAGGAGTAGTAGAGCTCCAATACATATCCACAGATGAGCAAATTATTGACATTCTCACCAAGCCTATATCTAGAGTAAAGTCTATATACTTCAGAGACAAGCTTGGTGTGATGCAAAATGTTTCCCTTATTGAGAGGGAGGGTTGATGTCCTTGCAAGACTGTGCAAACCATCTCTAGAGATGTCAGGAATTTGTTGGGTCATACTAATTTGACCAGGGGAGATGGATACACTCACTTGAGATACCAAAAGGACTTGGCTAGGTCATGTTGATTTGACCAAGGGTGAATGGCCCAGGGCAATTGCAAGACTAGAGTCTAGACAAATCTTCTCCTAAGAATCCAAAACGACTTGGTTCGATCATTCTGATTTGACCAGAGGAGAGATGAAATTCATCTGAGAAGCCATCAAGGACTTTATTTAGGCCATGCTAATTTGGATAAGGGTGAATGGTCCAAGGGCAGATCTTCTCTTGAGAAGCCAGAAGGATTTGGTTGGGTCATGCTGATTTGACCAGAGGAGATAAATGATCCTCTCTTGAGAAACCATGAAGGACTTTGGTTGGGTCGTGTTGATTTGACCAAAGGAGATTAATACATTTACCTGAGAATCCATAATGGAGTTTGGTTGGGCCATGCTAGTTTGGCTAGGGGTAAATGGCCTAGGAGTCACATTGCATACTCCAAGATGGAGTGATATATAGACATTCATCGACATAGCAAGCTCATGAACTTTTTCGCAAAGGAGAAATTTCAGCTAAGGGGGAATCTATTGTAGCCAAGGAGAATAACTCCCTCGCTAAGAGGGAGTATTGATTTTTTTTGTAGCAACGAGAGGTATTCCCGCATGCCAAGAGGTCTCTTAAGTCGGCCTAGAGGTCTCCCTCGCTAAGTGACCTTGCTTATGGCAAACAAAGCACTTTATATTGTTCATTTAATACCTTAATTATAATTAAAACAGACAATTCCAAAAAAAAGATATACTCAGACTTTGCAATTTACTCGGACATTCAATTTCACCAAAATTTAACAATTTAAAAGTAGAAAAATACCTGGATATCTATTTGAAGGCGTTTATGGTCTTTGTTGCTCCCGCTCCTACTACCAAACCAACCATTTCCTCCTAGCCTATCTAGGATCAACCTATTTGGTTCCCAGATCCAAAAGACTTCGTAATTGAGCTCTTCTGGCCCCCATGCCCAAAACTCCAAGAACAATTACTCATATTATCAAGTTTCTCTCCACAAATTCACTCATACTATTACTTATTTGTATATCCTCCTTTGTCTTCGCTTCCCGGAAAGACCAAGAAAATCCCCCTCCTTTTTTCTTCTCAACCATCTTCGATCTTCTTATAACACCAATTCTTCCACCGCCTTCCCTTCCATTGTCTCAATGTCCCGATTAATAAAATGGTTTTTTGGTTCTATGCCAGTCACAAGTGAAGTGAATCCCAGCTTCCACAATCCTCTTTCATTTTTTAGAGGCAGTCACATTTATAAGGTTATGAGTATGGCTAAATGTTTATTTCATTTAAGTTACGAAGAGTTTTAAGAAATTCAACTTTATTTATATTAAATTTTATTAAAACTCCATACTTTATATTAAATTTAATTACTACTTATTGCTTTATATTACATTTATACTTTATTAAGGTTTATTAATTTATTTCAAATCTTCTAAATTTATAAAATTAATTATTAGAGTTATTTGGGTTTTAATTACTCAAAACTTTATGTTATATGTCTTTTTGAACCTATATATATATATATATATAATATATATATATATCAATTCCCTTTTATTTTGCATCATCCATTGTATGGATTATTTATATATTATGATGATGGTATACATATCAAGTACTCCAATATAATCATTATATTCTTGTGAATTAGGTATTTACTTGGTACTTCAAAAATTACTACATCACCCTATACTTGAACACATTTTTTTTTATTAGTTAGTACGTATACTAGTGTAGAGTCTGCAATGCATGCATATGTAGCTATCATATGCATGCCTTGTATGCATGCTAATTTCTATGCTCCCTAAGATTCGAGATGGGTCATTACAGTTCATGTCTTTCTTCTTTCCAAACTTGATGTCCTTCTCCTTCACACTTACCTTCCTTGGTGAAAACTTCCCCTTTTCCCTTCTTCATCTTGTTGATAAAGTCTAAGATTTCATCACCAACTCCCTACTTGTTGGCTTTAGACTCCTCTCGAGTCTCCTCTTAAATGTGGCCATCCCATAGTCTCTACAATCTAGAATGTTCTCCTAGGCACAAATCCCCTTCATAAATGGTTCCCAATGCTTAGTGAACCCATTTAGAGCCACATTCACTAGCTCTACATCCATGATCTTTTATACAATTGTTGCAATCTATTCACAGATCTATGTGATCCTAATAAGATAACTGATAACATTGTCAAATCTAGTCATCCTACACTCTCGAAGCTTGTTCTTCAAAAACATCTTTCGGATCAGATAGTCACTATGGAAGAGACTAGCAAGGGCATCAAACATGTCCTCGGTTGTGGATTTCTCTGCCACACATGCCAGATCACGTGATCTTTCACTACATCTAATATCACCCTCTGTGCTCTAACATCCTTCTGTTAATATTCTGCCTGATTTGCAGGATTTGCTTGCACTGGAGGAACCTTCCCCACATTCGGCCACACGTCATGCTCTTTCAACAGCAGTGCGACTCTTGCCTTCCAAGACAACAAATTTGGATCCCCATCTAGTCTGTCCTCAAAACTGAGAGTTGCTTCTTGCAATGGTTGTCTTGTGCTTAATCCTTCAAGCTCTCTGTAGATCTGATGTTGAGACCTAGGGATTTGATAGATCTACACTCAACAATTTCGGATTTGCTTTTCCTTCAAATCCTAAGCTTTTCCTTCAAATCCTAAGCTTTGATACCATGTTGCTTTATGAAACCAATGCCTAGGTAACTAGATCATATCTAGATTTACAGTACTAGAATTATTTAACCAAATAAAGCAATGGAAAAAATTAGAAAATCAAAAAAAAGAAAAGCAAATCTCATGCACGCACAATTTTTCTACTCTTCAAAATCAATTCATCATTCAAATAACTTTCAAACTTACAAGTGCTCGCATACTAGGAAAATGGCTTTGAGAAAAAATGCAAACGAAACCCAACAAACCTAAATTTTCAGCTCTCAGAAATTTGCCCCAGATTCTAAATTTCTTGCTTTCAGAAATCTACCCCGGATCATCTCTATGTTGGACTGTATGGTCTGTACAACCTACAAAATTAACAATTGCCCTCTCCTTGCCCGGAAAATCAAAAAATCCTTTTGATTTTCCCTCCTCAAAATCCTTCTTGAGAAAAATAATTTATTTTGTCCTCTCTTTCACTTGGCTTCCTTCTATAATTTTGAGTTCAACCAACTCCCTAATCTCAACAGTCAAGCAATGTTATCAGAACCAGACCGAAATCGGTGGAACCGACCAGTCCGATCGTTTTGGCTCAAAATCAGTTTGAACCAGGCCTCTAAACTAAAATAAGCTAGTTCGATGCCGAACTGGTCGGTTCAAGACCAGGTTTGTTCAGTTTGTACCTTCTCAAGTCAGCGTGAAAAATGTGAAAATTCTATCACTGCAGCAACTGATTTATTTTTCCTACTTATTCCATAATAAGTTATTTATGAAATTACTTCAATAAACATTAAAATAAATATTGTTGAAGATATCACACCGTTATACAAAAACAAACATATGCACAAGTATTAACACATTGGCACAGATATTTTCTACAACAGTGCATGGAAAAACCCAATGTGGGAAAACCAGTGCAGTAAGGGAAGATTTTATTATTCAACAATTCTTCAGTACAACAGGGTGCCAAACTGGCTTACCCACAAAGAGAAATAATTCTCCAACACTTCTCCCAATCCCAGCATCAACCCGGCTGACCTTTGCGTGGCTCTCAAACCCTCTGCACTAACCCCTGCTTCACTGCGTCAGCCCTGGCCCTCTTTGCGTCACCCACGCAAGCCCAGCTAGTGACTACGCAGTGTTTTGCTGCATCTACATCTGCCTGAAAAGTCGTGTGTCTGCCTCTCCTGCCTCAATGTTGATCTCCAGTGGTTGATCTCGCCTCTCTGCTCCATACTTGCTGCCTCCTAACTGCTCACCAGACCACTGATTCAATTTCTCAGCTAACCCCGCTCCAGAAATTGAACTAACTGGTCTCCCTCAATGTGTTCTCCAAGTGACCCTCAAGCCTCCTCTTATACTTTTCTTGTTGACAAATCAACGGGCAAGATTAAGTCCCTAATCAACGACTAAAATTAGATCTGGCTTGATCCATGACTTTTGGACCCTTCTAACACAGTTTTATATCAATTCACATTAATATTTTATTTTCCCTAAGTTTATACTTAGGGACTCCATTAAAAATATTAATTATTTTAATATCTCCCAAGCTGTTTAGAATCTTCCCAAACCCTTTCTAGGTATTGGAGATCTCATGTGCCTTAGCCTCTCCACCAATTTTCGAGGCTAGAGCACATCTAATGCTACCCCAAATCAACACTCCCTCTTAGCAAGGACTGTGCTCTAATAATACTCCTCACTGAGTATCACCCTCATCATCTGGCATCGGTCCCTGTGCAGATGCTAAGCCTCCCTACCCAACATCCTTTGCACTGCTGCATCCTGTATTGCTACCCATGGCTCTGCTACTGCCACTGCTGCATCTCTACAACAACTCCCTCTGCATCCATGTTGTTGTTGGTCCTTTCTCCCAACACTACATCCGCACTACAACTCCCTCTGCATCCTTGCTGTTATCGCTCCCATTTCTGCTATTGAAACGAGTTCTTTGCCATCCCCATCTTTTCCCTAAAGTAGTCAAACTTTGTCTTTCCAAGGGCCTTGGTGAGGATGTCCGCCACTTGTTCTCCTATAGGAGTGTAGCTCAATTGTACAGCTCCTCGTTGGACACAGTGCCTGACAAAGTGACCCCAGATATCAATATGCTTCGACTTATCATGAAACACTGGATTCTCAAAGAGCTTCATGCAACTCTGATTATTGCACATGATCTTGGTCGCCTCCATATTCCTTCTGAATAGGTTCACAAGCAGTTTTCTAAGCCATATGGCCTCACACGAAGTTGTTCTTACCGTCATATATTCTGCCTCAGATGAGCTCAGATCCACGGACTTTTGTTTCCTAATGCACCAGGAAGTCATTCCTAATCCAATGTTGAAACAGTACCCAAAGGTACTTTTCCGATCCATGAACTTCCTGCCCAATCTGCATCAATAAATCTACTCAATCTGATATCCTTATTCCTGGTGTACAAGAGTCCATAATCGATTGTTCCCTGTGAATACCTGAAAACATGTTTAGCTGCTGCCCAGTGCGCCCTCTTCGGTTCCACCATGAACTGACTGAGAGTGTTGACAGCATAGCAAATGTCTGGCCAAGTATTGACCAAATACAACAAGGACCCTATGAGCTGCTTGTATAGGGTGGGATCGACATCCTTGTCTTCTGATGCATCAATCTTCTTCCAGTTGGTGATCATTGGCGTAGCCATAGGTCTACAATCCTCCATATAGAATCTTTTCAAGATTTCTGTAGCATACCTCCCTTGCACAAGGAAGATTTTTCCCTTCTGCAGCCAAACTTCCACATATAATACTAAGATTAGCAGCTCGTTCTCTACAACCAAATAGTAGAGATTCAGATCCGCGTCACTCTTGACAAACCCCATCTTCTGCAAGTAGCCATCTATTTGACCATATGATGCTCTCAGTCCCTGTTTCAGCCCATATAAGGCTTTCTTCAATCTGCATACATGAAACTTCTTCTCGTGAGTCTCAAATCGCTCTGGTTGTTCAATGTATACCTCCTCTTCTATTACCCTGTTCAGAAATGTCATTTTGACATCCGTCTGATGGATCTCCAATCCCATCTGGGTTGTAAGAGATATCACGTCCTAATAGATGTATACCTAGCTACTGGGGCGAAGGTGTCCTCATAGTCAATCCCTTCTTTTCGAGCATACCCGATAGCCACAAACCTGACCTTGTATTTCGCAACACTACTGTCTACAACGTATTTGATCCTGTAGATCCATCTTGAACATACCACTAATCTATCTTGAGATCTTGGCACCACCTCCCAGACATCGTTTACCATTATGGAGTTGTATTCCTCTACCATCGCATCTAGCCAAACCTAATGTTGAGCTTGCCTCCTTGAAACTAGCAGGCTCTCCATCCTGAGCTACTAATGCCTAATATCTATCTAGTTGTTTTCACTCCCTCTTATTGTTTCTTGACGCACCGATGAAGTCCTTTACATCTTGCAGAATCTAACGAAGTTCCCTGCTAGTTCTTCCTCTACCAGTAGGTGCTTATGTTCGCTCCTCCTCCTCATCCTGAGAATCTTCTTGTCCTAAGGAAGAATTCTTTACTTATGTTGGTTGAAGAGGTTTAACCAACGGCTCCTCTTTCGACTGCTCCTCGGAAGGCATCTCGCAAGATCTTCTGAAAGCCCTGTCCTCCATGAACTTTACATCTCGTCGTTTGACTACCTTCCTGCTCCCAGGGTGATAGATTTTGTATGCCTTAGCATTCTCGCTATATCCTACCAGATATCCCTTTTCCGCAGTCTAATCCAGCTTCTTCCTCTTTACTTCGGGTATGCGACAATATGCTAGACTCCCAAATATCCTGAAATGACTGACTTCAGGTGTCTTCCCTGTGAAGACTTTCCCTGGAGTAATCTTGCCCACTACCCAATGAGGAGTCATGTTCTAAACATAGATTGTAATGTTGCATGCTTCTACCCACAAGAATTTTAGCATATCTTGATCATACATCATGGCCCTAGCTGCTTCTACAATAGTCCTATTCTTTCTTTCTACTACCCCATTCTGCTCCGGATTATATGGAGTTGTCCACTCTCTTCTAATGCCCTCCTTAGCGCAAAAATCAGTGAAGTCCTTATCGACATATTCCACACCATTATCTAAGGGCAAAACTTTTATTTTCATCCCAATCAGATTCTCTCAGAGCCTTGAACTCCTTGGATCGACAGAAAACCTCATCCTTCATTTTCAAAAAGTAAATCCAAGTTTTCTTTGAGCAATCATCAATGAAGGTAAGGAAATACTCAACACCACTGAGAGCTTTGACGGACATAGGTCCGCATATATCAATGTATCAATCCTAGTACACTCTTGGCCCTGTGTTTTCTCCTAGGGAATGTTACCTTGGCATACTTTCCTATAGCACATCCCCTGCATACATCATCTCATTCCGTACTTAGATCTGGAACTCCAGTTACAGTGCTCCTAAGAATTCCCAAAGCTCCATGGTGCAGGTGACCCATTCTTTTGTGCCATAGTTCGTTCCAGTACTTGTCTCCATGACTGCCTATTAGTGCCATTGGTGATTCTAGTTGCAAATTATACAGTTGATTACTTTTGATCCCAATCTGCACTTTCTTTTTCCAGCTCGGGCGTTTGACGTATACCTTCTCCTTGATGAAGTAGACATCATAGCCCTTGCCTTGTAGTTGCAACACGGAAAGTAAGTTCATCCCCAATCTTGGTACATGCGGCACATTTGTAGCATGGAACCATTCTCCCGATTCTGTTTGAAAAACTATGGTACCCATCCCTACTGGAGTACAATTTTCCCTGTTCCCCATCGTGATCTAAAAGTTCATCTTCCCTTCACAATATTCTAAGAAACACTCCCTGATTCCCGTCATATGCCACGAAGCTCCACAGTCTATATACCATATTTCTGATGATGCAGCACTAGGCGTACACGCCACTTCTTCTTCTAGCCTGGAAGCCAACATAGAGAAATCGAGATCTCTTTCTCTTGTGCAATCTTCTGAAAATCTATGTGAGTCCCCTGACGTGGATGCCTCTTCATCGTGGTCTCGACCCATAACTGATTTTCCCTTTTTGTCTCTGATTACTCGCTCTGATACCATGTGAAAATTCTATCACTGCAGCAACTGATTTATTTTTCCTACTTATCCCATATTAAGTTATTTATGAAATTACTTCAATAAGTATTAAAATAAACATTGTTGCATATATCACACCATAATACAGAAACAAGCATATGCACAAGTATTAACACATTGACACAAATATTTTGGACAACAGTGCCTAGAAAAACCCAATGTGGGAAAACTAGTGCAGCAAGGGAGGATTTTATTATTCAACAATTCTTCAATACAACAGGGTGCCAAACTGGCTTACCCACAGAGAGAAATAATTTTCCATCACTTCTCCCAATCCCAACGTCAGCCTGGCTGACCTCTGTGTGGTTCTCAAACCCTCTACATCAACCCCTGCTTGACTGCGTCAGCCCTGGGCCTCTCTGCGTCTCCCACGCAAGCCCAGCGAGTGACTACGCAGTCTTCTGTTGCCTCTGCATTTGCCTAAAAAGCCCTGCGTTTGCCTCTCCTGCATTAGCACTGATCTCCAGTGGCTGATCCCGCCTCTCTGCTCCATACTTGTTGCCTCCTGATTACTCGTTGTTCCACTAGTTCAATTTCTCAGCTAACCCCGCTCCAGAAATTGAACTGACTGATTTCCCTCAGTGCGTTCTCCAAGTGACCCTCAAGCCTCCTCTTATACTTTTCTCGTTGACAAATCAACGACCAAGATTAAGTCCCTAATCAATGGCTAAGATTAAATTTGGCTTGATCCATGACTTTTGGACCCTTCTAACACAGTTTTATATTAATTCACATTAATATTTTATTTTCCCTAAGCTTATACTTAGGGACTCCATTAAAAATAGTAATTATTTTAATATCTCCCAAACTGTTTAGAATCTACCCAAACTCTTTCTGGGTATTGGAGATCTCATGTGCCTTAGCCTCTCCACCAATTTTCATGGCTAGAGCACATCCAATGCTACCCTAAATCAACAAAAAATTTGCCTTTATTTTTCATTTGGTTGGCTCACACTTCTAATTCTCCCCTAGACCAACCTAATATTCAAACCTATGGTCCTCAGCCTAATATTCAAGCCTATGGTCCTATTATTGCTATGCATTTCATGGCAATGTTAAATTCTTGAAGTAAAAGTGACATTCTCTATAATCTATCATTTCCATCCTTTTCCTTAAATTTTTAACATTACCATGAAATGACTCAAGATGTTTGAGAGTGGTTCCAAACTCATTGGATTTCATATGGAGAAAGTAGAATTTTATATTTCACTCAAAATCTAGCGGACTTTAACAATTTTTCAAGATATCAAGACTGTGGGGAATACAACGTTTCCATTGGATTTTGTCATGTACAAGGGTAAAGAACTAGTATTTAATAAAAAGCATCAGTCCCTCTATGTACTTTGATGTTAGTGGCATTGGTTGTCGAACTCCTCTATCATGACTCTACTAAAACTATACCCATCACTCAAACAAAATTTTGACTTGAAATGCCACGGTTTTTCCATCTTATTTTAATGCTTCAAGGGTTATATTAGTGACGAAGATACCAATATATGCAATGATTGCAGACTTGGATTCTACTCATTCTTCAAATGAGGATCAGGAGGATGATCATGATGATGATTTTGATGATGACATTGACAATTAGCACTTGTAGGTTGTAGTTGTAGTATTGTAGACTATAGTATCATACTATCGCATTATTTTGGACTATAAAGGCCTTTTAGAACCTGCTTCTTGATGTTTTTTGGTTCATTGATGTTTTGCACTAAGTGCTATTTTGGTTATATGCACTATTACTTGCTATATAAATGAGAACTTTTGCATATTTGTGTATAAATGGTTTGGATTCATATGGATGTGTTAAGTTATTGTAAGTTTACTTATCTTTCTTATTATTATCCACAGATTAGCAATCACATGTACATAAAGTAAAGTGCAAATAGAACATTAAACGATCGACAGAAAACAAGCCAAGACAAGAGACACAAGATGTGGCAGCTAGCCAGGGACAAACCCCAATGTGGGGAAACCCTTTGATCAAATCTTCCTTTATCTTCAACAATTCAGCAAAGAGAAATAGTACATAAATCCGATTTACATCAGCAGCAGCAAACCCTAGATCCGCGAAACTAGAGCATACAATATCTTGCAAACCAACCGTCGGATCGGCTTGATTCCTTCACCAAAAAATGCAGCCTTCAGATGAGAGTCAATTCCACCTACAACACAGTTCTGAGAGAGAGTCTGATGGTCAATGCTGGTCAAACTTCCGATCTGCAATTGCAGCCCTAAATTCTGCGTCTTCCTTCCACACGTGAGGGAAGAGTCCCTTTCTGTGCAATAGGAGAAGAGCCTCTTTTCTACACAAGGGAGAGAGAGATGTGATGAGTGAGTGTGTCCAAATGAGGAAAAGACCTCCTATATTTATATACAAATGTTGATGATTGAATAGATGCGACTGTTGGGCTTCTGAGCCTACATGAGTCGTTGGTCGGCTTTATAATTATTCCATAATAAAAATAAATTCATATCTCCATAAATACTTATCGGAATTGGATGATCTTTAGATCAATCCTACACATCTTGAAGAGAGGAATCTAATAAAAATATTATCAGCCATGAATAAGAAGACCCACATGGATTTTGGCCCTAGTTGCCAATTTTAACACTCCCTCTCAACTAGGGAGAACTCCATCTGCAATTCATCTGGCGGTCGGTACTACTCATCCATCAAATGCACTGCCTTGTAGAGCTTGACCCATGCTCTACTCTACTCTATTTTGCCTGCTCTGCTCTGTTTTGTTCTGCCCTATTCTGATCTCATCTGATCTGCTCTGCTTTGCTCTCCTTTATCTGAATTATGAAGAAGAAGAAATGATCGAGGATCTATCATACCATCCTCCACTGACTCAAACTCAGTCTCAGAGAGTGTACACTGGTCCCAGACCAGTCCTCAACCGACCCAAATTCAGTGTCATAGTGGGTACAACTCCTACCACTGGTCCCAGACTAGTCCTCAACCAACCCGAAGTCAGTGTCATAGTAGATACAACTCCTACCACTGGTCCCAGACCAGTATCATCACTGACTCAAAGTCAGTCTCAGAGTGTGCACCACTTGTCCCAAACCAGTCCTCAACTGACCCAAAGTCAGTGTCATAGTGGGTACAACTGCTACCATTGGTCCGAGACCAGTATCATTGATCCCAGATCAATGAAGGTCATCCTAGCATAGGGAGTACTGTAGATACAACAATGCGTCCATCGGTACTACTATGGTCCCTATCCTCATTTCCCTACTCATTAATCAGATGAGAGGTACTTCCCATGAGTCCTAGACTGCATGGGTAGGATGCCTCGATAGGAGAACTAATCAATCCTGTCCACAGAAGAGCGAATCATCCTGTCCCACAAGAGAGAAAATCATCTTGTCCACAATCGCCATGGAGAACACATCATCCAGGCCTCACAAGAGAACTAATCATCCTGCTACATAGTCGCCACGAGGTGTCACAGGGAAGGTTTTGAATCTTTTACCCTGTACACGTACACCACCAGGGGATGGTGAGTCACCTTGTGGTCATATGTCGCTCCAAGGCGGCCTGTTCATCTGTACCGATACGTTGGAGCCTTACTGCTCCTTGCTGCACCATATTTCGAATATAGTGGTACCTAATATCAATATGCTTGAAGCAATCATGAAATAGGGGATTCTCTGACAAACATATCCCACTAGTTGTCACATAGGATCACGGTGGTATCCAATGTAAATCCAAACAGCTCACTGAAGAGCTTTCGCAACCAGACTGCCTCACAGGAGGCCATGCTAGCAGCAATATACTCTGCTTCGGCGGTGCTCAAAGCCACCGACTTCTTCCTGCTCATCGAGGATATCGAAGCAAATCCCAAGGAGAAACAGCACCAGAAGTGCTCTTACGATTCACCACATTGCGTGCCCAATCAGCATCAAGTAGTCTCACATCTCTGGCAATGTATCTTAACCCATAAGTGATTGTGCCACGAAGATACCTTAACAGATTCTTGGCACCAATCCAATGTATGTGGTGAGGTTCAACCATATGTTGACTCAACGTGTTGACTACAAAGCATATATCTAGATGGGAGTTCACTAAGAACATTAATGCTCCGATGAGTTGACAATACTTTGTGGCATTTCGTAAAATAGATCCAGTAGCACTACCGCTTAACTTCTTGAAGTCAAGCTCCATCGAGGAAGCTACAAGCTTGCAATCCACCATACCAAATCTTTCCAATATCTTCACCACATATTTTCCTTGAGATAGTAAAATTTCCCCTGGCTTCTGCCACACTTCAAGTCCTACGAAATAATGCATCAGCCCTAGGTCCTTCATTTCAAATTCAGAAGCCAACTCCCTCTTACATTTGTGAATGAGAGGGTTTGCACATGTTAGAAAGAGGTCATCCGCATACAGCACCAGTATGAGAGGTTTGTCATCTTCAACCTTAAAGTAAAAGTTAGGATCGGCTTCACTCCTCGTGAAGCCCAACTTCATCAAGTAGCTATCGATCCTCTCATACCATGCTCGGGGTGCTTGCTTCAGCCCATATAGAGCCTTCTTCAACCTGCGTATATGAGATTTCGATCATGAATCTCAAATCCTTCGGGTTGCTCCACATAGACCTCTTCTTTGATCGAACCATGCAGGAACGTGGTCTTTACATCCATTTGATGTATATTCCATCCTTGTGTAGCCGCGAGTGCTACGATCGAGCAGATGGTGGTATATCTGGCAACAGGTGCAAATATATCGTCATAGTCTATACCTTCCTTTTGGGAGAAGCCACGAGCGACAAAACGAGCCTTATACTTTTCCGTACTTCCATCTGCTGCATGCTTTATCTTGGAAAGCCATTTAAAAGGGACAATTGTCTTGTCCTGGGATCTAGGAACTACTTCCCAGACATCATTCTTTATAATAGACTCATATTCTTCGATCATAGCATCCTTCTATACTTGATGCTTGACGGCATCTGAGAATGATGAAGGCTCATTTTGTATGATCGTGCTCATGATGATCAGGTATCCCTGATACCTAATAGGTTTCTTACTTTCACGGAAGGTTTCTCAGAGTGTAGTGTGTCTTTCAACATCATTGAGTAGCCCCTTAAGCCAAGAGGGCCTCTTCCTAGAAGAGGAAGGCTCAGGTGGATCAATAGGATCCATGGGTTCATCCACATCAGGCATTGTTACATCATCTTTTTCATTTGGTTCCCTGGTGTCAGCTTCTTGAGAGCTCCTCAAAGTAGGAAGATTATCCACCTTGCTGAGAGCCATATCTTCATCAAAGGTGACATCATGACTAATCACGACTTCCCTTTGACCAGCTACATAGATTCTATAGCCCTTAGTATTTTCACCATAGCCCACGAAGATTCCTTTCTTTCCAGATGCACCCAATTTATTCCTTTTCTCTATCGGCACATGAAAATATTCAGGGCTTCCAAAAATTCTAAAATGAGATACATCAGGTTTCTTACAGATGAACATTTCGTCAGGAGTCTTGGAACCCAATGCTTGATGAGGGCATTAGTTTTGTACATATACGGCAGTGTTTGCAGCTTCAGCCCATAGAAACTTCGGAAGTCTTTGATCATGGAGCATGGCACGGACAGCTTCCACAATTGTACGGTTCTTCCTTTCCGCCACACCATTTTGTTCAGGAGTATATGGTGTAGCAGTCTCCCTCTTAATGCCAGCCTCTTGCCATCGATGAAAGCCACCTTATAGCCTTTGTCTTCCATTACCAAAATGGACACCAGGTTCTTTTGAGGTCAGGTACATATAATACATCCTGGAATTTCTAGCCTTCTCGAATGATTGTCCTCTTCCTTGATTTCCAGCACTCCTTCTACCTCTGCTATTAGATTTTCCATTCCTTTGATTGCCATGAGAGGGATTTTGATCATCAACAAACCTTTCCCCCTTTTGTTTGTCTTGGATTTATGTTGCAAACCCCATTCAACTTGATTTGTCCAGTCATAAGAACATGTAGCAAGGATCATCAACATGAGCTATGTAAAGTCCTCAGGCATATTGATTAGGTATATTCATGTATAACTATGAAAGGCCTTACAAGAGTGTTAACAAAGATGCAAATCTAGGCATGATCAACATATAAAGATCATACTTTCAAAGCAGCTTCTTTGGTATGGCAACACTTATCCAAAGAATGATTTAAAGGCGCACACAACAAGCGTAAGCCCATCAAATATGGGTTGTTAAAGATTTTGAAATAAGAGGGTACAAATGCATTTCAACTTGAATTGTCACTCCATATGGGTATTATTCAATGGTGAATATTGATTTATTGAGATTATCTAAACCCTTGATGCTAGAATTTGATCAAAGCACAAAGTCTGTTATACCTACTAGGTTTCCATGGATAAGTTAGTTCTAAATGAGCAAGCAATGCTAAAATGTAGATTGACTTCTAGGCAGTAAGATTCAAAGGGATTGCAAGATACTCTAAAATTGTATAGCGCTGGCAAGAAGGGAGAGGTACTTCAAGCAATGAAGTGGCATAGTGCACAGCAAGATCAACGATTATTTCCAGTCTTGCAAATAAATGAAATTGATGGTGACCATTAGCCTCCTAGTGGGGACTTCCAATCTGTCAAAAAGAAACTAAATTGTCCTTCAAAAATGGTTGTCACAAGAAGGGAAAGTTTGATCCCAAGGGGTCAAGCAAGGCCATGTCAAGGGGAGCAATGAATAGAGGCAACTACAAAGCCTCGACCAATGAAGGAATCTCCATAAGCAAAGAAAAATCAATGAGCAAAAGGAAGGGTAATTACGAGTGGACGGTGACGAAAGGTGGCAACGGACAACAGGCAATGACAATAGTTCAAATATAGGTAAAATCAATTAAGCGTTAGTCATTGAGAACCACAAAGCTCCAGTGGCCGACAAGAACAACAACAAAGACCACCAAAGAAGATTTTGCATCTATCATCAAAGCCAACAAAAACATTGTCAACACCAACAGCAACAAAGTAGACAAGATGAAAAATATTGAAACAAACCTGCCAAAAATAAAGAAGTTGACACCATCTAGAAGGTTGTCAACCACTACAGCAAGTTGAACCACATCGCAACCACCTCTTAAGGGCAATGCTATTTAAGGTGGCACAAAGGAGTAGTAAGAGATTCACTCAGTTAGCACAAAACTCTTAGTTCAAGTAGCCAATCCAAGATAGTTTGGCATTGTGTCCATTGCCAACATTCAAGTACGATGTAGTTGCACCATTCATCATTGGTTTTGTCCAATTGGAAAAGTAGGTTCTTCAAAGAGTGACAATTCAGTTGTGTAACGTCTTAATTGGGCTTCTCACTTTTGTAACTTGCTATATTGTTGTAACTATTATCCTATTAATAAACACTAGAGATTTCCATCCCCGTTAGGGTTTTCTTTGGTATTAATAAACAAACCTTGGGAAAATGGCCAAGTCCAAAGGCGAAATGTTTAAGCCCAAACGGTTCAAGCAAGGCCATGTCAAGGAGGAAAAGTTAAAACATGTAGAGGTGCCAATGAAGGTGCAATAGACAAGCAAAGGAAGATCAATGAGCCAAGGGAAGAACAATGAGCAATGGATAGCAGCAAAAGGTTGTGATGAACACAGGCATCAAAGAAAATGAAGGTATACTCAACACCAATAAACTTTAAAGGTATCATCAACAACAATGAAGGTATTGTCAACAACAATGAATGGTCAATGTTTGACATGGACGAAGGCCTGATCATTGACAAGGATGACAGCAAAGGCTAACGACAAGGATTTTACATCCTTCCTCAAAGAAAACAAAGACATTCTCAATGACAACAATGAAGCAATCAAGATCGATGACATCGAAACAAGCCCACTATAGACAACCTTGTCAAATTGTCTGCAAGGGAGTTGATTGTTATAGCAAGTTGAATCATCCTATAATTGTTTCCCAAAGGAAGCCTTATTTAAGGTGGGATGAGTGATTACGAAGATGCTCAATTAGCTCATTTCTCTCATTTAAGTTACTCAATGCCAAACAGTTCAGCATTATTCCAATTGCCAACAATCAACTATAACAGAGTTTCACTACTTATCAATGGCTTTGCTCCAATGAAAATGTAGGCTCTTCAAAACACAATGATCCAATTGTAATTTCAGCATTGGAATGCCCTAATTGGGCTTGCCACCAATTTAACTTGCTATATTCTTATAATTATTTCCCTATTAATCAACAATGGATTTTCCATTCCCATCGGGGTTTTCTATTCAAAAAAAAACTCGACTTTGTGCATTCATGTGATTGTTTTCCTTATTGTTGAAGTTTAACAAATAATGAATAAATGTTGGATTTTGTATTTGCTAATTTCCCCTTTTATAGCCCACTACGGTATAGGAGAAATCAGTGATTCAACCCTAGCTTGTATTGTTGGCTCCACAATAATATTCTATGGGATTGATTGGTATATTGCGTACATGGTATGATACGAGCAGACATAAAGAAAAACATCTAGTCAATGGAGCAATTCTCATTATCCTTTATGCCACCCAAACCAAATAATATGTCGCAACAAGGGATGAAGCTAGATGCAACTTCTAAGCAATTTCGGCAGAACAGTGTCCCCTTGAACCTGCCACCTAAACCAGAGACATTTGTGTTATGCATTGCAGCAAACCTTGGGGCATATTTCTCAAAGCAACTTACAAAAAAAACTGTAGGACCAACAATGGTTCATCACCAAATTAGTACCATTTAAACTTTCCTTTTAGGCTGACCATTTAAACAGATTGTACATTAATGGGTCTGTGGCTGACATTGACAACAACCTCTAGATGTTATCATAGTTTATTGAATACAAAATTATATCCAAAAATATATCAATCAATATAGTTAGTATTCTGCTAATGTATAAACTTTAAAGCACATGCATTCTGCGTATAATTAAACAAATGTCAGCAAAAGCTCATATATTTTTCACAGTAACAGTAAATCCAAATTGATGAGACTTTCAGTGACACAACTGTGCAGAAAGTACTATTGTAAATTTTTAGATCAAATAACAAAACTATTTTTGACATTGTCTTGAACACATAGTTACACTTTCTTAGTATTCAGCAACTGATTGCAAAAGAATAAGAAATGGAAAATGACTAAAACTGAGACAAAACAATGTGGATGATATCAATCAAACAACCAAAATTCATAATGAAAGATAACTAAGCAAATCACATCCAACCTTAAGTGTAGTTCTGACCACTCATCTACCTGGTAAGCTCGAACATGCAAAGTAAGGTGTTGGGCAATGCGTTTGTTTTGTTCTAAATCAGCTTGTATGCGTTCATTCAACTCTGCGGAAAGCTCACCCAGCCAATGTTCAACCTACATGGTATACTTGTACTATTAAAGATAATCCATGTGACATTATATGTGTTCATATGCAAATGTTTTTTCAACTTATGATGCATCACAAAATCATCAACAATTCATCTATGTAGCCTACTGTAGACAATTTATAGTGACATCACCTACACACAAACAGAAAATCTGCATGTCAATATTCATGTACCTTGAACTGGCCTAAAAAGCAAAAGCAATAGGTTTACTCACAGAAGCAATAGTCCTCAAAGCTCGAGGACCTGGAAATGTTTTTCCACAGCCTTGACTCTTGGGAAGGAGACGACCCTTAACTTCATCTCCACTGATTCCTCTTGCAATATTCCATAACCATGTCCTGAAATCAAAGGAATGTTCAGCATTGCCTCAATATATGAAAGGTCAAGTTTAATGTAATCCTACAATTCGAATATGTGTCATTATTGTTGCACTTTCACATAAGCAACTAAGAGTATCTTATTTTGGAGAAAACTAATTTCGCGAGAAAGCAAGCTCACATCAAGCCATACATTCTGGTCCACCCCCATGAAGTGCTTTCTAACTCTATTTGGTAGGAAAATGAGTTGCCTACAAGCACCCTAGATTTTTATCATCTTGTTATTTTTTCATTTCACAGGTAAATAGGGAGCAGTGGAAGCTGCTGACATTCTTATGGTCGAATGATGAATCTTAATCAAACATAAACAAAAAGAGTAAAAGAATATTATATTTGCAATCAAACACTTGATTGCATCTTGAAAATGCTTCGACAAGTCATTAAATCATGATTTTGTGTAATGATGTGTGTCCTTGATTTACGACTCAGGAAGCCGGCCACCAAGAAAACACACACTTCAATCTAGTTTATCATTATGACTAGTGACTTCTGATAAGAATGTCTTTATTCTAATAGTCATGATGTAGGTCTATAGAAATAGCCTAGTAGTTTTGAGTTGGAATTAAATAAAGTGACTTTAGATATTAAATTAGTACTTTTAGTCAAATGTGCTTTTCAGTTATATAATATTTGTTGCCACCAAAGTCTGTCTCTTTCACAAGGCATTACATTTCTATCTCATTTTCACATATTGAATAATATACAAATAACACTCTCCCACCATTAGGAGCATGTTGATCTCTCCAAGGATTACTCTCAAGGGACCTATCAACCCAAGCCACTCTCAAGAGGGCATTATTCGCAAGGCATTTAATGTTGACAATACTATTAAGTCATATGAGAAAAGTTAACTATTGACATCTAAACTAATAATTTGACTTAGTAGAGCTGACTATTGACATTAGAAGAGAATGGAGGATCAAACGGAAGCAAGCAAACAGACCCAAAAGATAAAACCTACAAAAGAAAAGGAAAAAATGGCACTAAACAAGTGCACTAGAGCTCTCCAAAAGGTGCACTAGAGAGAGAAACACATATATAACAAGAGAACGCCAAAGATATAGTGCCCATAGGATTAATCACACATATAATATATGATGACCGTAGGCTAAATAATGATCACATAGTCAATTGATCACACAAGATGATAATACTAATGAGGTTTGAGTTATGTATTTATACACAAATCATGTAGTGTGTCCCACCAAGAGGGGTTATAGGCTGACATAAGTAGTGTGCACTCTTCAAGATGATTATTGAGCCCATCAAAGTTAACTAGGTTGGACTTAACCATAACCAAATATTACAATAAAAGATGCCCTTAACTATAATTAATTCCTAACAAAATGCAATAATGACACAACACATGGCCACGTGAAGAATACACCATTCTCAACACCACCACTTTAGTTGAAAAGGAGGCCATAAAGAAAAATGGTGAACATTGAATACAAATGTGAGTGGATTTATAAATACCCAACTCAATACAAGGCAAGACAATGTTGAGATACCAATGAGGGGATTTATGGATACTCATCGCTAATAGAGTTGGAGTTGGTTATCCCCAATGATAGGTTATGAGACTTGTGAATGATGAAATTCATGCAAAAGACAGAAAGAAAGAAGAGGCAACTGCAAACAACACCAAACATGCAACCAAATCATCAAGGCTATTTAGCACTGAGATTGAGGGTAGTGGGAGGGTCTCCACAGCTTCACCTACCGAGAAATCCTCATCATTTTTGTTCCGCAAACCAAAGTTGGAGCACAACCCTCTATCAAGTCAGTGTTTAAAAAAAGGAGAAGCAAGAAGCAAATATGGTTATGGGGAGGTGTTTTCCAAAGTGAGTTACCTCTCAACGTCATGAAAAACAATCCATTTTGGAAACCAATGTGTGACACCATTGTTGTTGTTGGCCCAAGGTATAAAAGCACTACATATGACAAATTGCAGGGCCTAATCCTTCAAGCAAAAAAGAAGGACATCACCTCTAGATTGGCGGAGTTAAAGAAGTCATGGAATGTCTCTAGATGCACAAAGATGTTTGATGGCTAGACAAAAAGGAAGGGTAGGACCCTCTTAAATTTCTTGGCACATTGTCTTAGAGGCATCACGTTTATCAAATCAATGGATGCATCGGCACAAGTAAACGATGCAGCATTGATATGTGAGTTGATGGATGGGTTCCTCCAAGAGATTGGTTTGCATAATGTGGTGCAAATCATAACAAATAATGCAATTAATTATGTGGCTGCTAGTAGGATGCTTATGGATAGGTTCTGCTCATTGTTCTAGACTCCATGCACTGCACATTGTATTGATTTGATGCTTGAGGATATGGGGAACTCTCCTACATCAAGGAGATGGCTAGGAGCATCCCAAGTTCATATATAACCATGCTTTCATTCTTAGCCTCATGAGGAGATGCACCAAAAACAACAAGTTGCAGCATCTTGCAATCACATGTTTTGCCACTAACTTCATTATTGTTCAATTTTTGCTTAGATGTCCATTTAAGTTAAAGCAAATGTGTGTTTCTGATGAGTGGCATTATTGTACATACAGCAAGAGACAGAATGGAGGGCCATCACTAAATCGGTGTATACTAACTCCTTTTGGGAAAGAGTAGAAGAAGGATGCTCAATTAGTGAACCTTTAGTAAAGATGTTGAGATCGGTTGATAGTGATAAGCTCACAATGGCTTATTTGTATGAGGCCATGGATAGGGCCAAAGAAACTATCCAATCTTATTATGTAGGCAAGGCCCAAGGGTACCCCCGTGTAAACAAATGATGTTATGGGATTTGATTAAAAGTTGGTAGATGAGGATGCTCCATCAAACCATTCATGCAACAACACTTTTCCTCGACCCCATATTTTCCTACAAATACAACTTTGATTTTGATGGTGGGGTGATGGAAGGGATCCATACTTGTATTCATAGGATGGTACTCGATCCTGAGATTCGCAGCAAAGTCGATCGCTATTCGTGACTATTTGACTTTGGCAATGCCATTCGTGAAAGAACTATTGATTTTTCATGTCCAATAGATACAAGCACAATATTTTTGAACTATCAGTGATTACTTCGAATGATATAGATCTTCTTTTAATAATTTTAGTTTATCATTAAGCAATTACGGTTTAGAAATTCGACCATAAACCATAAAGATAGTAGAGATCACAATGCACAAAAAGAAAACATCAACCTAGATCTTCGACCTTGCAACAGCAGCACTTCAACCCAGCAAATGGCAACAGCAGCAGCAGCAACAATTTCGACTTGACAAGAAAGACTTCGATTTCCTAGAGGAATCCACACGAGAGAGAGATAGATGGCCCAAAATTTTATTTTCTCTTTTTCTTCTTATTTCCCCAACTTTGCACTCCTTTTAGCCTCCTTTCCTACTTCACACTTTTCCAACTCTTTCTTCTAGATATCGAACTTGTGTGTGAGAGAGTGAATGCACCAAATGACTTCGAACTGCCCTGTAAATATAGCCTTCTAGTGAAGTCGAATTGCCCTTCTTGAAGCTGACTTGATCTCCTTGAGGCCGACTTGGTGTGGAGGGGACAAATAGCGTATTTGAATCAATATTAATTCTTTTTACATGATCCAAAAGCCCAAGAAGGTTCTCTTTAAATGGACAACGGCTGTAATGACTCAGAATAAATTTTAGAAGTCCTCAATGGGGACTTTGACCTAAAACATAATGACCCAAGCATGAAACCCATGCTTTAATAAGTCATAATAATAATAATTAAAATATCTTCTTCATTCTTTTGATAAATACATTTCATTGTGACTCAAACACATTTATGAAGACCGAAGCTAGTTACATTCTTCAACATATGTTTCTTCATTAGTAATTAATTATTAGTATTTATGTTTATTATGTTGCATTTACTAATATAACAATCATATCATTAGCTGCATTGTGAGGTGCTTCAACCAGTACTAAAATTTCTGCAGGACATAGTCAGAGTTCATTGAATTCATCTAACAGAAATCTATATGAAATGGGAAAACTTCATTCAAATGTATCTTAATATAATGGCTGGTGCAAACGACCATAGCAGAAGGAAAACTGAAAGAAATTGAAATAGTAAATACCCAGTATTCACACCATAACGCTCTTGCAGCCTTGATTCAGAAAACTGCAACAGGTCTCCAACTGTTTTAATACCAAGATCAATTTCTAAAGAGCTACCAAGTTTGCCTCCTAGCTGCTTCCTGCAGAAATAGAAACAAGGTCAAATGAAGATAAAAGCCTCATGGACTGAACCAGAGCAGTAAAGACTATCAAATACCATAAAGACTATCAAATACCAACTGAAATAAACAGACAGTAAATAGAAAAATAATAGTTTATATTTTTCATTTATTAATAAATGTGAGCAGAATGAACTCAAAAAACTATTCTTTTTTCCCTTCACATCAGCATTGTGAAACTTATCTCCAATCCTGAAATTTAAGTCTAGTGTCTGCTAATCATTAATAACAAGGTGAATAAAGTATAAATTTGAAATCTTTTCCTAGATCCTAAACATTACATTTTTTTCACAGGTAAAGAAGCAAGCAATTCTGGGACACAAGAAGCAGGAACAATGGTCTGTTGAGCGGGCTTATGCATTCCACTTGCAAGTTTCGCCAACATCTGCAAGAGTCATGCGCCAAACTTAGAAGCTTCTTGAATAGAAGCAAACAGAAATATCTAGTTTTCAGTTAATATGCAAAAGCATGACTTAATGGGAAAGAAAGGCTTTCTTGTGATGAGGTTTTTTTATGCACCAACAGTTGTGCCCAATGCAAGGATTCCAAACATCTCTGCAAAAGCAGCTGTACATCTTGCAACAAAACAATGTCGAAAAGTAGATTTGAGGCAAAACTTTACATCTGAGCACCATGATGAATATAAAGAACGCTGAAACTTGCTATAAACTATCCACCAGTCAGCTAAGAGCAGCTTGAAGAAGCAATATTTAAAAATAGCTATTATATTATTGCTAAAATAAACATTTTATCCACAAGTATGATGTTTTGAAGCTATGTTACCAAGAGAAGTACACCAGGCTACTGTTTCTCCAAGTAACGGTCAAGAAATGGAACAGTACAGAACCACCATTTCATGTGCTTTCTCTTCCTATGCCGGCATTTTGAAAAAAAAAAAACACCATAAAACTTTGAAAAATGTAGAAGTAAACAAGAGAAAGAAGCACCTAAACATTAGTGATGTGAATGTATTTTGCTTTATAAGATTGAAACATTAAATATATATGATTACAATTGAGTCTTGAATGGATTTGAATCCATTAAATTTACTTTTGCATTGATACACACAGTGCGAAAGAACCATCTCTTATCTAGAAACCCCTTGGAGTCTAGCTCCCAATTCTCATTCCGTTTCAGTTTTGCATTCTCATTTCTGATAACACAATTTGCAAGTAATATTCAACTTAATTGAAAAAAAGAATTTGCAAACATTCATTACACGTATAAAACTTGGGGTTGTTGACACTAATAGAAACTTAAAGGTAAAACAACAACATTCAGTCTGTTCACGAACACATCCACAGGATTATTGAAAATGTCCTTATGTAAGCACAAAAGGTTACTAGCACAAAAGCAATAATGATCATCTTATTTCATGGCATGCTTACAATCAATAAAGTTATTATATGAACTCTTATGCACTTAAGTCTAATTTCCCAGAATTAAAAATCACAGAAGTTACCCATTCTTTATTAGACAGCTGATCTCACTAACAAAACATTAAATATCCAAAATTTCACATTGAAAACAGAAGCGCTCTGTGCTTATGTCCTGTTACCACAAACTCAAGCAGGCCTTGGAGAAGGAAACCCTACTGTTAATTTGGCAGCTCAGGGACAAATTCCCTTCTTTGGACAGCCTTACTCATCAAGAAAGACCCTTTCTAACCATTGGAAGAATTTAATTTGGTCAGCGAAAAATTTAAATTTTAAAGTGAAACCCACAAGTTCACAAAAGTACAAGTTGGCCGGGGTAAGCTAATTCGATCCCCACTAAGACACATATAAATAGAGCACATGTCACATCACTTTGGAGCATCACATGAAGTATCTCTTCTCTCTTCATTGGTTCGACTACTTTTGAAATAACAGGGCTATTCTTCACACGTGCGAAGGGAAGGAAGTCTTTCTGTTCTTGTGCATTGACTTTCTGTTTAGGGCATCTTTGACCAGCGTTAACCAGTAAGGAAAAGGGTTCGCTTGACTTGGATTTTGACCTGTTTTCGGAGACTGAGTTGACTGGGCTTTGGACCAAATTTTTCTGTGCAGTTTGACTAAAGTTGACTCCAGGCTTTGACTGAAGTTTAACCGCATATTTCTAAGTTTGACCACAGCCATTCTCTCTCCTTTGACCAAACTTTTGAGGCTATTTTGGCTGAGGTTTGACCAGCAAAGAAGGACGAGTTGTTTGACTGTTGACCAAGCTCAATTGGAGGACTGTTGACCATTGACTTTTGGACTGATTAGGGCATCATTTGCTGCTGTTGACTTTGACAGAATTTGCTGATTTGACTTGTTGACCAGATTTGGCTTTGGGGCTCATCTCTTGTATATTGATTGGTTGGTCTCTTGGATAGTCAAGGATTAGACTTTTGACTCTTTTGTCGATGAACTGGAACATTGTATCTCTTTGTTGAACATTTAATGACAATCTAATAGAAGAAGAATTTGAAAGGGTTTCCCCCTTGTAGAGTCTTTCCTAGTTTTTGACCAAATCTTGTGTCTCTTGTTATTTCTCATGGCTGCCTTCTATTGTGCATTGAATTTACTGTTTTATCTACAATTGTTTATTGTTACTAGAAGATTGAATTTATTGGATAATTGATTGTTAATTGAAGAAGAATTGAAATAAGTGATTGTGCTAAGCATAGAACACTGGAAAATTAACATGGTATCAGAGCTGAGGTGAAGACAAGCCCAAGGAGACGAGTCTAAAGCAATCACCATTGAAGGAATCTATTTGGAAGAATCTACTTGGTCAAGATGTCTACCTCATACTTCAAGGATGCAGAGAAATTGGGTAAGTCATCAAATTTTGCTACTCGGAAGATCAAGTCAGAAGTGACAATGGATGAAAATGATGTTTTCTAATATGTGGAAGGAAATACCTGAGCCACTGAAAAATGCTCCTGCTGCTGCGAAGGCCAAGTAAAAGGTGAGATCAAAGAAAAGAAAATACTTATTGATTCTTTGAAAGATCATTTGCTTACTTACATTGGAAAGTTGAAGAAGTCCAAGGATATCTATGACAAGTTGATTGGGATGTATGAGGTCAATAATTTGAATCACATTCCCTCCTTGAAAAATCAAATCAAGGACATCAAGATGACCAAAGGAAAGACTGTGCAGTCATATTTCATGAGGCTTTCACAACTCCGGAATCAATTGCTGACAGTTGGAGAATCTATGTCTGATAGAGAGTTGGTACTTGTTGCCCTTCAAGGTCTTCCCCCTATTTGCAAGACATTCAATATAATTACTAGCAACAATGATAAGTTTCTGACATTTGATGTGTTGGTTGGCAAATGTACTCAACAAGAAACTAGAATGATCTCTAACGGGAGAATTCAAAAACATTAAAAAGGAGACGCCTCTGCATTTGTTGCATCGGACAAGAAGAGGAAAGGAAAAGGACGACCATCCAACTCTAGAAAGCCTGCTCAAGAATCCAAGGATTCCAATAGAATATTAAGGAAAATTGAATGCTACAATTGCCACAAGCATGGTAAGTATGCCCAAGACTGTTCGGAAAAGCGAGATGCTCCAAGGTACAATTTCAACAATAGTTGTGGCTTCAACAACAACAAGTTTAATGATAGAAGAAGAGGAGATGATAGAAGAGAAAGAGATGCTCCTGATGATCGTGAAGAAGGTCATCATCCTGAAAAGAGATCAAGAAACTCACAGTATGAAAGTAACGCAACTATTATTCAATTTGAATATATTCTTATTTCTGCTCTTTCTAGTTACTCTCCTCTGGATTCTTGTGATGGTTGGTAAATAGTGGGGCCTCTAGACATTTCTCTGGATATTGTGATTGAGAGAGAGACTAACCTGAAGATCATTCTTGGGGATAACTCTACTTATCCTGTGAAGGATTTTGGTTTTGTCAAATTTAATTTAGATTATGGGGAAATCGTACTTCTTCACAATGTCATGTATGTATCGAGATTAAATAAGGATTTGGTATCTATATCTGCATTAGAAGACAAAGGGATGAGAGTTACCCTCATAAGAGGAAAGGTCCTCACCTAGCCTATGAAATCCCGCATGAGGGATGCTTTCACCTTTGGAACTAGAATTGAAGGACTCTATAAATTCAATGGAAGACCACTGCAAGCAATGGTAAATGATAGAAATCATCAAAGTGAGCTATGGCACCGAAGCTTTGCTCATATACATTATGAATCCTTGCCCAAAGTAAGAAGGATGGTTTCCAGAATGCTTGAAGCTCAAACTAACTATGATGGAGTATGTTCGGGATGTGCTAGTGGAAAGAAGTCAAGGGGACCATTCCATTCTAGCAAAAGCAAGACCAGTGATATTCTACAACTCATTCATTCTGATCTTTGTGGACCTATGCCAGTAAAATCTCTGAGTGGCTATCTACATTATAAAATCTTTGTGGATAACTTCTCCCAGAAGACTTGGATATTCTACTTGAAGCACAAGGGCAAAGCATTTGAGATATTCTAGGACTTCAAAGCACTAATAGAAAATCAAACAAGGAAAAGGATCAAGGTCTTCAGATCTGATAATGGTGGAGAGTACACTTCTAATGATTTCATTGACTTTTGCAAGAAGGCTAGAATCAAGAAGGAGACCATTGTACCTTATAACCCTGTTGTGGCCACAACCACCACTCTATTAAAACTTGCCCTAGTAGCAATTTTGAATGGGTCCCCTAGAAGTATGATCTTTCATCTCTCTGAATGATCTATTTCATCCCAGTGATTTTAACTCTATGACGAGTCAAATTGTCAATTCCTAATGGTTGAGCCCCTTGAATAAATCTTTGTTGCATGGTTCATTCATGACCATGCCTAGCCCTTCATTCATTCCCTTCATCAGGACTTTTCAAATCCTCATAAGCATCCATAGTACATTTATGCCCGCATGCATAATCACCCCCACCCTCACTATAGTCGTTTTTGTATTTAACACACAAAACCTTTTATCGCACCTCATTTCCATTTTTACTCTTTGCAATGAAAAACTTCACAAACATGCATAAATCATCCCTTTTTCGCTTATTGCACTCAACCTTGGCACATAATGCATACCATAAGGCACCGAACCCAATGGCACTATTAACCATACTTCAAATATATGTCAGGTCCGAAGCCCCGTCACATATCGCAATCAACCAAGGTCTAAGGCTTATACATATAAGGTGCGCCACTATACTCTGGACCCGATGGCACTATTTAGTATTAACCATACTTCATACATATGTCGGGTCTGGGGCCATATCGCATGTCGCATATCAGCGGAGCCTGGACCTTATTCACAATGTGCGCAGCGATATGGCGGACCCACCGAGCTTATCAAATATGATATATATGTTTTCGGGTCCGGGGCCATATCTCATATCGCAATCGGCAGAGCCACAGGCTTGTGCATATTGCGATATGTGATATGCCGGACCCCACGATATTTATAGGCCTCGATACACAAAATTTAAGGTCCAGCCTCACTAATCGGAGCGGGATTTTCTTTGATTCCCGTGTTTTCCAAAAGTCCCGATATAACAAAGGGAGCGAGTTTTTAGTGTAAAAGGCGCACCTGTGGAGTCCCGATAGTGTAATCGCACATCGGGGAAGTGGAAGACATGGGTACTGCAACTCGCAGAGGGGCCGATACCCGCTTGTGATTAAGTGAATCCCTCGAAAACCGTGCCAAGTCTATGGATTAAGCGGGAAAATTGTGCGTTACAGGTGTTTTGTGCATAAATCCTTTTCCTTCACACTTGTTCCCCTCAGTTTTATAAAAGTTAATGAAGGCAACGTCTATGTTTTGTTTGAACATTTCTGTTATATTGTTCACAATCATGAAGCTAATGATAACTATCTCTACAGGGGAGAAGTAAAGGATGTAGGAGTGGATTCGAAGAGTCATGTATGCAGAAGCATTGTGTTTAAAGATCCGGCCTTAGGCGTTCCAGGTCGGAATCCCACGCATTGCCTGTGCATTCCGAAAGCAAAGTTGTCTTGGTTTTCATCATGGGGAGGTGACACATAGTCACCTTGTTTATCAACATTTGTTCACTTCCTCATGAAATGAAGTGCTCCAACAGATATGCTTTCTACGTGTCAACGGTTAGGCTAACGATCGTATCTTTGTATACTCGATTTGTATAACGAAAACAGTGGCGGGGGGGAAGATGAAGAGGCGGGGAAGACCGAGAGTCACGAGCTTTTGCATAAGTATTATCTCCAAAGATGAGTCGAGGGATTTTTTGGTTTTGGGAAGAACAGCTTTGATTATTGTGAATAAAAAGAGATTGTTTAGCTCAATATAAAGTCGGTGTTTTAGATTGATTTTCCTCTTTTATGATGTGTTTTGATCGGAATGTTGTCGCTGGTATAAATGCAAATGTATATTTGTTTTGTGCATATTGATGACTCATAGTTCATGGTTATGCCTCGTTATTTGAATATGATTCAATATCATGGTTAAATCATGAAAGGTTGCTGACTCAAAACTCTGTTGGACATCAGTTGCAAGCTTCTCTTCCATAAAATAAAATGTGCATTCCTGTATGAATGATTGGATGGTAATTAAGCATTAATGCAGCCTTGTTCTTATATGAACCAGTAATTGATTCATTTAGACTTGGAATTCATATATGATGTTTAACCTCTTTTTGTCATGCTCCTGCCGGATAGATTAGGATAGTTAGGACATAGACTAGAGTAGTTAGAAGAAGTGTAGATAGGATTTAATACATAGTAGTTAGCTGTTTTAATTTTGTTGATTTAATTGAAGCCTTCTTCTCAGAAGCCATCTTTCAGCGCATTTAACACTTTACGGGGTCCTTTAAAACAGTGCTTTAAAATTCGGCCGAATTGAATCCGAAACGGCCAAGTTGATCCGGGTCATTGAAGAATTTTATGACCCGGCAGAAAAACTAGTTCAGGAGGCCGAATTTTCATCCTTTTACTTAAATTTTTAACATTACCATGAAATGACTCAGGATGTTTGAGAGTGGTTCCGGCTTCATTGGATTTCTGTTGATGACTGTAAATCTACAGCTGGGTATGTGTTTAATCTAGGAACCGGTGCTGTCACCTGGACTAGTAAGAAGCAGCAGGCAGTGGCTCTCTCCTCAACAGAAGCAGAGTAATAAGGAGTAGTTAAGGCATCTTGTGAGGCAGTTTGGCTTCGACGTATGCTTGCGGATATGCATGTTTTCTAAACAGGTCGTACTCCTTTGTTCTGTGATAATCAAGGAGTGCTCAGACTTGCCAAGAATCCAATCTTTCATGAACGAACAAAGCACGTAGAAACCCACTGTCACTACATTCGCTAGCTTGTTGAAGACAGATCCGTTTAGTTAAGATGTGTTCCCACAACGGAGCAGCTCGTCGACATCTTCACTAAGCCTCTTGGTCCTGATAAGTTTCTAAAATTCAGAGGGTCTATCGGTGTTGTAAATAGATTGAGCATTAAGGGGGGTTATTAGAATAATGTTATTTAGTGTCTAATGTTCATTCATATTAGCTGTTTCTATTTTTATTTTTTTAGCAGTTTCTTGGAAGAAACTGGTTGTTTCTATTTCCTAATAGAGACTTGATGTTTCTATTTCTGTAAATATCTTTGTATTACTTATTGAGCTTCATTTTGCTCATGTAAATTAATTCAATTCAGAAATATCTCTATATTACTTATTGAGCTGCATTTTGCTCATGTAAATTAATTCAATTCATTCATTGATTATTAATCTTGGCTATCTTCTATTGTGCATTGAATTTACTGTTCTATCTACAATTGCTTATTGTTACTGCAAGATTGAATTTATTGGATAATTGATTGCTAATTGAAGAAGAATTGGAATAGGTGATTGTGCTAAGCATAGAACACATGAAAATTAACACCTAAAAGGCATAAACTAGAACAAGGGACAACAATGGCATAGTGGAATAATGTCAGCACAACCAAACCCCCCTGCTCTTTACTTACTTTAAGCGATGCGAGGAGTCATAGTAGGAGAAAGATTACTTATGTAAGATATTCCAAGTTTAATATGTAAGATGACCTCATTAGGAGCTCTTCAAGACAGGAACAATTTAGGTTCAAGGCTCCACAAGGAGACAATTCACTTTTTATGATGAGACCTATGAAAGAAGGCACAAGACGCAGGGTTTGATAAATTTGACGAGTGTTGTTATTTCCAAAAGTCAAGGCTAAGAGAAAAGCTTTCCAACAATGTGTACTAGCAATGCCAAAGCTCATGAAACCTTCAAGAAAGTCTTTGAGTTGAAGCAAAGGCAAAACTAGGGTTTCCTTCTTAAGCAAACAACTAGGGCAAGAAAGTTTATGGATGAAACTGAAGTGGGTGCCTACCAAAAAGATAGATTTTGGCAAATACTATCCTCTTGATGTTTAGGCTCTCCAACCACCAAAACTCTACTTGCCTAGGGATTCGCACCAAACCTAGTTTCCTAGCTTAGCCATGAAAGGGCTAAATTAGGAGAGAGAAAATATGAATAAAATAGAGTATGATCACCAACCAATTGGACCAATCCCTTGTCCCTTGGGAGAATGGAGTTTAGGATGAAATAGAATAGCCAAAAATGTTTGTAAGGAGGTCAAAATTTGATGCCCTAGCAACGAAATTTCACACATTTAACTATGCAATGGAAAAATGGTTTTTCATTGGAGAGCTTCTAGGAGTTCACCACTTGGAGAATTCATTACATGTTATGTATGATTGATGTGTGCAATATTCATCTAAATAGCAATTCAAGTAATCTTCAACAAGTTAGGGCACAATTTAGCTTAACTTAGAATCAATTATTCCATACATCAAACATAAAGAGATAAATATTCAACAATTAAGTGCACTTACAAGATAACATGCAAGATTTTCATCCATTAGACCAAAGAATAGCTCCAAATAATATCCAAGGTTAGCTCCAAATATTAAAATGCATCCAAGATCTTGAATACATCCAGAAGAGAACAAGTCAGAATTCTCCTAATGAGGCCGAAAATCCAAGAGGTGTGATGATGAGAGATCACAATAACATGTTTCTAAATTTATATGAGGCATATTAACTCCTATTTAGCCTACAGGCCCCTCTAAACATAAAAAAACAATATGCTAGGTCACAAGCCAACGTAGTAGCTTTTGACAAATTAAATAAAACTCCACATGTGCAAGCCAAAATGTTGACATCATGCTAGCGTAGGCTTGCTTGCTTGGTGCAAGTGTTGAGGGAAATAGGTGCCTTAGCAAGTGTAGAGGCCCTCTAAAACCACGGTCTAGGGTTTGGCCCCTAGATCTCTATCATAAACATCCAATGGACCCCATTGTTGGGTTTGCAACACAAAATGGGTCTCATGGGTATCCCTATGTTCAATAAGCCTGACTCTACTCCAACGTTGAAGCCATTGAAGAAGGTGCTAGCCCTCCCATGTCTCAAGGTATGAGACAAACCTCATATGTGCCCCGAACCAATTGCCTACCTTTGTGATCACTGCTAAGCTGGTTGGGAGCATGTTAGCCCAGGTGCATCATCCCATAAAAGCAAATGATGTAGGGAAAAGCGCAGGAACGTTGTGGGTGCTAAAGGTGCCCATGGGTACAAGTTATGCTCTACCACTGTCGAGAGGCCCATGGTTCTCAATGCCTCACCTGTAAGTGTCAATATATCCCTCTGAAAGGACCTATACCCTAGTTAAGTTGCCCAGACCTGTAGATGGAACCACTTGTCAGTTACTCACAATATCTAGTGCTGCAACTTTCACCATTAGGCTTTCATGTCCCCATTTTTATTCTTCTTCACAGTGCAGCCATGGTGGATTTCCAGCGTAGGAGATGGGCGGGTCACTGGAGCAGGTTTATGTCATCAGGGGTTCTGACGGAGTTTTGAGGATTTTTTATGGGATTTGAAAGCATTTGCTTGGCATATTCCATCATCTGCACAGTTTGCCTTTCGTTCCATCGCATTCCGACAACTTTCAAGAATCAGCATTATTATTGGGCATAACTTAATTAATTATGCTCGAGGTGACATTTCGGGGAGATTAATTGGTGGAACACCTCAGTATAATAGCTTGTTGGAACCGGAAATGGAAGATCTACAGGATGGGATGGTTAGATGTGAGTTTCAGTGACCTGAGAAGACATGGTGGCCAATTTACCCTTTTCCCTCATTAAAAGAATATTTTAATTGAAATAAAGGGATAAAGTGCTCCATGATTAAAATAATAATAAAACAAAAGGTTTTAAAGGAGTCCATCAAATATATAAAAGAGGAGCAGGAGACCATTAGAGATCATCTTGGTTTTGATATTGTTTTTGTATGAGAGATTGAGAACCCGGTCCTCTACTCCATTGGTAGCCCCAAGACGAAAACCCTCAGGTGATATAGAGAGATTGGGCAAGCACCCATCTCTTCCCTTGGTGAATCCATTCAAGGTTCATAGGTTGCAGTGTATTGTTTTTTACTATTTAGTTGTTTGGAGGCCGATTTGTGGCATTGTTATAGATCTGTTTGAGGCCAGATTATCTCAGTTGTATGGGTTGTATGTGCATGTAAAACCCCAGTAATCTAATATAATAAAGCTGAGAGTTTTCTTATTTATTATGTTATGAGATTGTAGTGCTCTATTTGTCTATTTTTACATGGCAATCTTCTGTTAAATTTATGATAAATTTTATGTGAAGAGCTTGTTCCAAAAATTTCTGATTTGGAACATTACAGTGGTATCAGAGCCTTGGTTTTGGCTCAGCCTGCGGGTTTTAGTTTTCAGTTGCAGATCAACTTCGGAGAAGTTCAAAGGGTTTAGGATTATTTGCAGAAATTCTTCTATTTTGCGAGAGAAATTTGTCTTGGTCAGTAATTACTCTACAAAATCTCTGTTGCAAGATGCTAGACAAATTTTCTTTGAATTTGTGGTCTACTTAATAATCATTCTACAATCTGCACCGGCCAAATTAATTAAAAAGCATTCGATGTCACTTTTGGAACCGTATGTTCTTTTTTTAGGAATACCATGATGACACTCAATATATTTAAATGATGCGTCATCAGATTGGTGATGCGTGGAGGGCGAGTTAACATTATTTTGAGACGAGCCAAATTATGAAGATAACTGCAGACCCAGTTTCTGAAATTAACGGTCTATTTGGGTGTTGCATCTTAGGCTGTCTGCATTTGATTTATCATTCCAGTAGAAGAGTCGTCACATAATAAGTAAGAGTCAACGGACTATATCGGCGGAACTGAAAGCTTGCGGAAGAACCATCACAATCCTAGTTGCCTTTCCAAAAGTAAAGTATCCTCCTTCGAATGGCCTTTCCAGAAACCAAATCGGAGGGTGAGCAGCCATTATAAGTGTGATTGCGGTGCGAGTGTGAACTGTACGTGGAGCAATGATTTCTGATCTAGTGCATGGCGTGAGTAATTTTGCAGTCAGATAGTCGATTCTGCAATGGGTGTCTGTTGCTAAGGCAATCCACTGTGTATGCATCCTCGGTTCAAGAATACCATATAAATGTTGTGGGCGTATGTGGCAGACAGGAGTCAAAGATTTGGTCTAACGTATTATTTTCCATTACATCGAGCGTTGTATTATTTGCCATTAGATCGAGCGTTGTTAAACATGCACATGTTTTGGGAATAAGGTGACAGATGATATTGGCAGCTTGTGCTGCTGAGCGCATTCGCTAATGAGAGAGAACAGAAACAGGGGTTGATTCATGTTAGCACAATAGGAGGCCAAGAGGAATGGCCAAAGGCAAAATCGGCGAAGTCATCTTGTGGGCCAAAAATTAAGAGCAAATTGGGGTGCATGCAGAAGTTCATTTTCAGAATGGTACGCGATCAGAACAGCAGAGTCCAGAAATGTTGGCACTGAGCATTGTAAGTTCAATTGCTGAGTGTTAATGGAATAATTCTAGCTGCAGTAGAGAAAGGCATGAGGAAGACGTTGTACGCATAGTCAAAGAAGCGAGTACGACTGGCAGAGTCTCTTTGGCACATGTGTTGTTTGTGCATGAATCCATATTTGAAAAGTGGGCGAAGACGTGATCGCTAGTACAATTATCTCTATGCGTGCTTAGTTGTGGCATTAATTTATGAGCTTGCTGAAGTCATTCTGGGCTTGTAGAGGTCGTGGAACCATTGCTGGAAGAGGATATGACTTACATCTTATGCGTTGAAGGTGCAGGGACCATGAGTTCCTTGTTCTTTGGACTGGTATATGCCTAAAAATGAGCATTTTTCCTTTACTCTGCGTGATGGGCATGATTTGGGTAATACATTGGTGCATGTGATTTTGCTGGAGTGCGACCTACCTTGCTGGATCCAATTTGGGCACGTAAACCATACATCGATCCCAATGTCAGCAATAGCAAAGCACACGCTTGGAGTAGTATAGCCCAGTTCTACAGCAAAGATCGTGAAGTTGTAACAAAGTGTCACTGCAAAAAGGGCAATTAGTAGTTGAGCTAATTCGAGCTGAGTTCAGGGTCTGTAAATGTTCAGTCTTCAGCTCCAGAGGTTTTGTGAAGAAGAGTTTCGAGGTTTGATCTATTACATGTGCATTCCATTCACTTAAAAGATATTGTCAGCACTTAATGCCTTGCTTATGGAATTTATCAAGAATTTTGTTATTAAAATTCTGAGCACATTCCAAAGGATATATTCCAGTGACTTGAAACCATCTTGTTTCCATCCTTGGTATGACTAGGGCAGTTTGTCTTGGCAAGAATACTGAGAGTTTGTGACTAGGTCTGGACATTTCATTGGTTTGTAAGGTCAGAGGCATTTGGTTATTTGTTGCAAAGTGTGAAGTATCTTGATATAAGGTTTTATAGAGTTGCAGCGATACTGTCGTTGTATGGACTGTATTGCCAATTTATTATCATAACTAAGCACTAGGGTATTGACAGAGTTGGTATAGCTGTCAACAGTAGATATATCTGTATTTTATGGTTCACAGTCAGGGTTTATATGCTCCTGCCAAGTGTTGAGTCTGTTATGAGATTTTGAGTCATAGTGTTGAGCTAGAGTCTAATGTGTGGTAGAATCGGGCATGTAAATAAGAATGTGTTGTTTATCTCTACCAGCTACTATTATGTACTTTTGATAAGTTACCATTTAAAGTATTGCTTGATATACCTGATTTCATTGGACTAAACATGGACCAAACCTTCCTAAACCCCCTTAATAAACTAGCAGCAGCAAACATCAGACCCTTTTCAAAAGGGGTCTATGCGATTCTTCAGAGAAAGCAGCCAAAGGATGTGCAGAAGGGGCAGGAAATAGGACACAAGATTTTTGCTCTTGGGACAGATTTGAAGCACATGAGGGTCACATGGAAGGTTTTCTTCAAACTTGATGAACTAGATGCACTCCTTTCTAAAGTGAACCAATTAGAAGGAAGAAAATTGATTTGGGGAATCAAACCAGCTATGCTTGCTCTCATACAATCCAAGTTCTTGGAGGAACCTTGTGAAGGGGCCAGACTTCCAATTCCATCTTGTCTCAGTAACATCATGCGACTAACCGCCCCTATAGCTCCTTACAATGATGATGTTATGAGGAGAGTTTTCAGACTGATGATAGAAACTTTCTGAGACTTGGACAACAATGCAGGCTCTACCTTTGGGAAGAAGCTTGACATTTTAGGAGGCATGGCCATGACTAGGACTTTTGAGATCCAATTTGATCTGGAGTGTGACGATTTGATCCTACAGTTGTTCCAATGCATCTTTAGCATTAGGAAACATCATTCTGACACAGTCGTAACACACACGCAGTCCATCCTGTCTTCATGTATGAGAGGTCGTGATGCCATTTGTCAGGAGTTGCAGTCCCAAATGTTGTATGTTTGGAGGAAAGAGCAATTGGTCTCACACGCTGCTTATGATCTAGCCGAGAAGGTGGTTGAGCAGAACATTGGGTTGTTCAGGGGACAGTTGACCAGGGAGGAGTAGCTCAAGTTTGGGGGCTCATGCAGCAAAAACAAGATGAGAAGGAAGGGACAATGCTTCATCTGCAAAGGACCTTGGGGACTTGACCACTCATGCTTGAGTGACACTAAGGAGATGATAGCAGTAGAGCAGGGAGATATTCGTTATGTTTGTCAGGATGAGGGCTCTTCGTTGGACGAGACCATGGGTTCATATGATGATATCTTAGAGGAGCACGAGCAGTCATGTGGAGTTGATGACAATAGCCCAGATATGCATCCATGTGTGGTAGAGTATGTGGAATAGCTGACGATTCCCATGTGGGAAAGAGATCAAAGAGTAGATAAGCAGTTGATGACTCAGCATAGAGAGCACATAGAGGAACATGAGTCATGTCAAGTCATTGACATCAAGCCAGATTCATATGATGAGCATTTTGTAGGTCCTAGGAGAGACATTCAGGATAGTGTGTCACCAGTGATGGGTCAACATGAGCAACATATGAGGGAGCGTGAGTCGGCTGAGGACGATGAGGCACACATTATGCATGATGAGCCTTCTTGGGAGAGCCAGTTGGAGGTTCATATTGAACCCTTGATGGTGGAGGATGAGCAGCCACCCTTGGGGTCAGCCATTGATGAGGAGCAGAAAGATGTATACACAGCTGGCAAGGTAACATTATTCGCTGACACTTGTCCTCAGGAGATGTTGGAGTATGATAGGGCAGTTTGGCAGGAGATTGGTGGACTGGAGGAGCGAGGAGTTTCCTACCAGGCGAGGGCGATGGCAATGCATCCATCTTTGGGACTACCCATTGATGAGGTGCAAACATATGTAGTGGCAATCACACACGCTGTAGCATTTTCAGGCAACAACCCTCTCTAAGAGTACATAGACGGGGCTTGCAGCACGGTTTGCCCACATTTTCCCATTAGAGGGAGAGAGACAAGATTTCTTGGACATGCTTGGATTGTCCAGGTAAAGCATCAGCAGCTGAGCATGGGCCAGTTTCGGCATAGCAGACATATCCCTTGTAGCGGTGTCCATGTGTTGGATTGGCGAGAGATCATGAGCTGGTATCCTTTTGATGAAGTGTCATTTTTAGTCAGGAGCATTGTATTGCAAGAGCCCTCCAAGATGTGGGATATCACATGCTTCAGTTGGTAGCAGGAAGTAGGCTGGCCACTCATCAATATTTCAGCACGGCTTCAACATGATAAGATTGACCTTGGTCTATGCCAAGGGATGGATTGGAGAGAGTTGATGAGTTGGTACGCGGCAAGTAGAGCAGCATTCACTGCCGGAGTTATAGCATAGCAAGAGTCGTGGAGCCTTGAAGCTCTTTCTTGGTGGCATTGGGATCCAGGAGGATTTGTTGATGACAGGTTCATTCGGAGAATGATCTGGGATCCGGGCATCGAGGAGTCCATTCATGGTGGGTTGACACAGGAGCAGAGTGTCACCCAGTAGTTCGTATGGGATCCTGGCATTGGGTCTTAGTCGCGTCGAACCACCAGATTGGTCCACATATTTGGATTGCTTCAGGGCAAGCAATCTTGGGGCAGGAGGACTATCATGTCCCCATTTTTATTCTTCTTCATAGTGCAGCCAGGATGGGTTTCCAATCCAAGAGATGGCCACGTCAATGGAGCAGGTTTATGTCATCAAGGGTTTCAATGTAGTTTTGAGGAGTTTTTATGGGATTTGATGGCATTCGCTTGGCATATTCCATCATCTGCACAGTTTCCCTTTCATTCCATCGCATTCCGACAACTTTCACAAATCAACATTATTATTGAGCATAACTTAATTAATTATACTCAAGGTGGCATTCTGAGGAGATCAATTGGTGGAACACCTCAGTGTAATAGCTCGTTGGAACCGGATCGGGAAGATCTACAAAATGGGATGGTTAGATGTGAGTTTCAGAGACCTGCACAGACATGGTGGCCAATTAAAAGAATATTTTAATTGAAATAAAAGAGGGAAAAGTGCTCCATGATTAAAATAATAATAAAACAGAAGGTTCTAGAGGAGTCCATCAAATCTATAAAAGAGGAGGAGGAGACCATTAGAGATCATCTTGGTTTTGATATTGTTTCTTGTATGAGAGGTTGAGAACGCAGTTCTCTACTCCATTGGTAGCCCCAAGACGAAAACCCTTGGGTGATATAGAGAGATTGGGCGAGCACCCATCTCTTCCCTTGGTGAATCCATTCAGGGTTCACAGGTTGCAGTGTACTGTTTTTCAGTTGTTTGGAGGTCGATTTGTGGCATTGTTGTAGATCTATTTGAGGCCAGATCATCTCAGTTGTATGGGACCTGGGTTGTATGTGCATGTAAAACCCCAGTGATCTATTTATTATGTTATGAGATTGTAGTGCTCTATTTGTCTATTTTTACATGGCAATTTTATGTTAAATTTATGATAAATTTTATGTGAAGAGCTTGTTCCAAAAATTTATGATTTGGAACATTACATAGGTACATTTAATCATTATTGCATCTAAGTGGACCAAGCTTGAAAGAAATGGGCAAATTAACACTTCATACAAAGCTTCTCTTCCAAAATTGAGGCCTCAATCACGTAAACGGTAATGGTGTTACCTCCCTAGGTAGGAGTGGTTAATAGATGATCCTACTAGTTGTTCTCAACCCCCAAGGGGAAGTGGCCAAGAGAACAATGATGGAACGAAAGGGAAAAGAATTCATGGTCAAGTGTCATGGTCAAAGCGACCAACTATGATGGAGTAACTCATCCTAGGTGTATAGATGTGAGGAGGGAGAAATTGTTGATGCATGATTTACCAACTTGGCCTTTGTTTTTCCACCCCTCTTATGCCTTTTACTTTTTTCTTGATTTTTCTTTGTATTACTACTCGTAGCTCAAAGGGTTAAAGCTAACTTTGTATGATGTACAACAATTATTAACCCCTCAAGGATGGGGCAATTCAACGCCTATCAGGGGTTGGGACATGCAAGGGTTCCTTGTCTTCTATGAGATAGGGCAACATTAGCCCAAGAACCAAGTGATGGTCATATCAGTGAGGTAGAACTCATACCGGCTTTTGCCCACGTGATAATTTTTTTTGTCTCGGCCATCTTTTGCATTTTAATTTACTTTTATTTTCTTTGCTTTGTGGCCATGATATGCTCTTTCTGTTTCTTTTAGCTGCATCAACCTCCACGAGTACATTTCCAATCCCTACCCAATTATGAGGGTGTGAGGGTGTCCAATCCCAAAGAAGCAGATGTCAGTTGAACTCGAAGAATGGAGGTGGAAAAGGGGCTTGTAATGTAAGATGGACAGTGGTAAGCATTGTTGAATTTTGGGGCAATTTCGGGATGAATTTCCCCAAGAGAAATCCAATTGTCGCAAAGAGAAGGGCAACTACCCCAAGGAGCAACCATCTTGCCCCAAGAGGAATTCAAATTGGTTGAAATAAAATTATTATTAATTGATGTGACAAATGTATTTGGGCAAACATCTATGTTGGCTTCAGCTTCAAGGCATATGGAAAATATATTTAAATATTATTAAGAGCATTTTAATAAGGTAGTCTTCAAGTTGACCTCCCCCAATGGTCTGTTGAAAAATGTGTAAGTAGGTTTGGCCTTCATAAATATGAAATGTACTTTTGATTCTTGTATATTGTAAAATAAAAGAAAAATCATTATTATTATTATTATTATTTTGAAGCATGTGTTTGATTCTCAAGATCTTTCATTTTAGAGGTCAAGCACCCATCTTCTAGGGTTTGTCCTGGGTCAAGAAGTCAAAAGAGTCATTGTAATAAGTTGAACACCCCATCAGGGACATTGTAACTTGTAAAGAGAATTAATTTTGTATTTAAAAATGTCAAAATACCTTCCAAGACCAAGTCGGCCTTGTAGCTAAGAAGTCGGCCTATTTTGAGGAGGCTTGTCCACCTTAGAACCCTATATAAAGGAGGGAACTCGACCTCCTTTGGACACACATACACTTCACATCATCTAAGCAAAGAAGAAGCAAAAGAAGGCTAGCGAAGGAGGAGAAGGATGAAGGAAGTTCTTTGGGCTACTTCTCTCTCAATATCTCACACATGCGAAGAAGGAAAGCTAAGGTTTATTGCTTAATGGTCGAAATTCTCAAGTTGTTGGAAGAGCATCAACGTCATTGGAAAAGGAGCCTAATAGATCATCTACTAGCCCTAGACAAGGAAGCAAGCCAAGCGAAGTTGCTAGGAGGCTGTGGAAGGCTAAATTTTGCTCACATGTGTTGATGCAATAGCAGTTGCAGGGGCTGAAAATTTCAGACCTGCAGTAGAGGCCAAAATTTTGTAGTTGGGGGTCTAAGTTGTGCTACTGGAAGAGATTTGACTGGGTTTGACTTGGACAAAGGAGGCACATCATCAAGAAGGTCAGACTTGGTCTTGGAATGGTATTGGTATTGGTCTTGGTCTAGAGGTCTTCGAATTTGTCAATTGAATAGTCTATAAGAAGAGGAGATTTACGGGTTTTCCTCTCAAGTGGAGAGGTTTTGGCCCTAGTTTGCAGCCTATATCCTACGTTCTTGTGTACTATTGTTCTTCTTGTTTTGGTAGTTGTTTACCCATAAAAACAAATATAATAATAAGAGCAGAAGCTAATAAGTAAGAAAAAGTAAAAAGACATCACAAACAATTATCAAGAATAGAGAAATCATCCTAACTATTGCCCTATAGATTTTTCAACATGGTATCAGAGCTAAGGTTGGCTAAGGGCATGATGAAGATCACTACTCCCTTTGTTGAGAAATCCACAGAGGTGGCAGTTAAATGATTTCTCTTATTAATGAAATTATCTTGTGATGTTTTTGTTATTATTATTAGTTCTTTTGATTTATCTTTTCTTATCATCTGGACTAAAGCCAAGCAACAAATAAAAAAGTACACAAGATGTAGGCATGCTACCAGGGCAAAACCCCACTCTAGGGGAAAACCCAGTCAAAATTCTTCCTTCAGTAGATTCAAGATGAGACGACCAAGACCCTTACAAACTAGACTAGACTCCCTCCATCAAGTCATCCTTCATCTTTGTGTTTGATCTTCCTCAGTTTGTCATCCATGTCACTATGTGAGCACCGAGTCCTTGTCACTAAGAGGGTACCAAATTCTTGTCTTTGTGGAAGCATTGAAACCTTATCATTGTCATAGCATCCAAACCTTATACCGAAACTCATTCATTCAGATAGTACAGAGATCTCATCACTGTAATTATATTGAGATCTCACCACTGTAGATGCATCGAGACCCCATCACTATAACGCACCGACATCTCACGAATGCATCATTGTAAGAATACCGAGATCTTCACCATACTGAGACCTGTGATAACATGGCACCGAAATCCTTTACTGAGACAGTGGCATTGTGGTGAGACTTCATCTCTGCATTTTGCACTGAAATATAATAGCACTGAGATAGCAGCGAGACTGTAATAACAACGAAAACTTCTTTGAAATCCGAGCTTCTGAGTTAGTGTAATGCGAAGATCACATGCTTATATATATAGGGGGTATGTCCATCCTAAATGAGCCGACATAAATCATGAAGAGATGTGTCTTTGTTTTAGGCCCGACATGAGTTCATTTGATAATTATTCCTTTGAGGCCGACTTGAAGGAGACTGTTAAACACACATGGGGAGCGAGAACAAATAGAAAGATAAATCATGCAGTACATTTTTTATTCACAAATGATGTATATTTATGGTACATTATGTGACCGTT
>APFE030463969.1:0-12137 GCA_000404065.3 Pinus taeda | reverse complement strand
TGGAACGCTTAGTGCAGTTCCCGGAACTCTTCCAAAACTGGCAAGAAGCTGAAGTCTTCTGCTAGAGGAAGTGATCCTATTGTTTTAAAGAGGAAAACCTTCAACCAATAAAGGGAGGTATCACCCCGCATAAAAGGTAAAACTTCAACCTGAAAACGAAAGTCTCAACCTGTGATGGTTTAAGGATGACCAACAACTCTGGAATGCTTAATGCAATTCCTGGAACTCTTCCAAAACTGGCAAGAAGCTGGAGTCTTATGCTAGAGGAAGTGTTCTCAATTTTCTTCCCGGAACTCTTCCAAAACTGGCAAGAAGCTGAAGTCTTCTGCTAGAGGAAGTGTCCCAGATTGCCCATTGAAGGCATGTTCACGGGCATCTTTGTCTCTGGCTACAACTCTGAAACTGGTGTGGCAGGTTGTGGCTTAGGTTTGCTTGATGTGACTTTGAAGCTTGTAGATGACCATCATTTCCCCCCTGTAAGATACAAGGTGAGATGATGGAGAACTCAACTGCAAGACTTTTCAATACTCTAGAGCAAGTTCTGACATGTGTTTGGAATATCTTCTTGGCTGTTGATGCCCATTGCCAAGAAGCGAGCCATCCAAGATGAATCTTTGTTCTTGCAGAACGTTTGTTTTTGAAGCATCTGTTTGAAGAATGACTGGTTTTATGACAGTGCTTACATGGATGAAGATCAAAACAGTGATCTTTCAGATGGCCAACTCGGTCACAGTGTTGGCAATTCACGATCTGTTGTTGTTGTTGTTGTGGAAGAGAAGCAAAGTTTGGAACACCTGGAGGTGAACTGTCATGAGGAGCAGATGAACTGTCATGAATGAATCCAGCACTCTGAAACTGAATGGGTTTGGCGTAGTCTGGAATATGAAAGGACAAGTCCTTGTCATATCCAAGACAAGTTTTGTGCTTGTTGTGGACAAGCTGCTCCCAAGGTCTGATGATGGGCTTGGGAAGTGCAGACTGAGTTTCTGCATCTGCATGTAACCTTGCTGCTTTGCTTGGTACTAAATCTGAATGAACTGTAACATGCTGCTGATAGGTGGTTGTCTCAATGTTCTGAACAGGTTCAGAATGGTGTCTATTTTGATGTAGCTCTTCTTGCTGCAGCTGTGATTCAAGCTGCAAAAAATCAATCTTTTCCTGTGCATTTTGTAGACATGTCTGAATTTCTGAAAGAGATCCTTTGCTGATTTGTAATGTGTCATCAACAGTAGATTGCATAAGAGTTTTCATGAACTCTAATACTTCACTGATTCTAGCCATTTTTCTTCAATGTCACTTAAAAACTAATCACAATTATTACTTAATGCAGAAAAGTAATATCCATGTATAGTACACAGCAATGTCTTGTATAAATGTGCAGCAAATGAATCAGGAAATCAATGCATATATATGTAGACAGAGACTATAATGAGTTTTAATACCACAACTGGGGCAACAGCAACTGCAAACTTGCTATCAAAACTTCAATAATTATAACATTGTCATGGACAGGAGTTGAATGCTCATATGCCTTGACTGGGGTATGAATCAGTGTTCTCTGATCTTGCCACTTTCTTCAAAGAAAACAATAGTTCACTTCAATATTTGAGATACCATGCTTGTTGTCTCATTTGTTACAGTAAGCTGAGAAAGCACTGAAATAAAAGCGGTAGTGCTAGTGCTCAATTCAACAATCTTCATGCCATTTCCAAACTCAATACAATCTGGACTTCTAACTTGATACAGAAGTAAAAATCAAACACTACTCAATCCAATAATTCCATTCACAGATGGCTGGATTTTAATTCAAATAAAAGAATGTGCTTATAATTTTCAACCAGCAAATTGATGCAGGGAAGGCCTGCAATACCCAGAATCTTTCCTCTTCAATACACAGGCAAATTCAACAACTTAAATTTGGGGAAGCTCTCTTCAAATATTTTGTTCACAAACTTCTGGGGTTTAAAAAAACCATGCTTTATATCACTTTCATGCAATCTATCCAAAACTTCATTCACATGTCAATTTAGAAACTACATTCATCATTTTACTTCCAACATATACTTCATAAAACCCTCAAGCTTCGTGAACACCCATTCAAAAGTCTTATAAAAGAATTTAACCATTCAAGCCCAATAGGAAAAAATCTTCATTACAGATTTCTCACCCATTTCATTTCAACAGAACATTTTACGGTTTTTTAAGTCGAGAAAATTATCTTCCATAACTTGGAGTGTTAGTTGAATAATCTCCTTCACACCATCCCAATATTTAAGAGAGCATAGATCCCTGAACAGGACAGATCTTTGCATATCGTTCACATGGAGAAATATTTATTGCGAAAAGCCACATCTATCAGAATCGGTCTTGCTACTTATACTCGCAAATTTCAAGTGATAAAATAGATTTCTACTCAAGGTGTTCACCATAGAAGACAAAGCCATAACCGAATGGAAGACAAAGAAGACAAAGAAAAACTCTCATATCCACTGCCACTAAAAAAGCCAATACCCTCGAACCTCCAAAATCACTCGTTTCGCCCCCACAATTTCACATCCAATTTCATAGGTGCAGAGGACTCTGCTGACTCTCTCATTTTCTTCGATACCCGTTTGTTCATTTTCTTCGATACACGTTTGTTCATTTTCTTTTTGCCATGTTGGAACTAAGGCTTGTGCAGGGGAGCCTGCTGAAAAAAGTGCTCGAAACCATTAAGGATTTAGTTACGGATGCCAATTTCGACTGCTCGGCAACGGGGTTTTCTCTGCAGGCCATGGATTCCAAAACTTCATACGAAAACTTAATTTACAGATTCTGGATCGATTGGGACCGTTTGAACAATCTCTTCAGCAGAATGCAAACCCGTGGTTTAATAAAGCCATGAAAAAAGGCATTGAAGGACTTTCCCTATGCACAGTGATTTCCAAACAGCGATGGACCAGAGATATGAATTCCCTCAAGCAGACTAGAAACTTTTACATCTGGTATACCATGTCAAACAGCATTTCAAATATCTTTAATACAGCGATTTCAAAACATGACTGCAGGCTCAATACAACGATTTCAAAACAATGTTATGTCAGACAGCGTTCCAAATATTTCACTGTTCAAACAGCGTTTAAAATATCAGCGGAGAACAGGGAGCAACAATGGTATACGGTGAACCCATTAACAAGGCTTCAGTCATTAATATGGTGTGCTCGTGCAATCACTGAGCTAGCGAATGAAAAGCTCAAGGCAGACAAGCAATTAGAGGCATTTTCATCTCAGCTTGTGTGCTTAGCTATTTGGAAGCAGGCCTTGCATATATGCTATGACTGGGCTGCCGCTGCTACAGGAGGAAGTCCTTCCTCAGATGTTATCATCAGTGATGAGGCTCTGAACAGTAGTGCCAAATGGTATGTTACCGTGGAGAGGAGAGGAGCCGAGGCACAGAGTGGACTTGTGAAGGATTTGTATCGAAATCAGATAAACAACGTTTCAAATAAGCAGCTCTCATACGCATAGCACAACAACATTTCAACGCATAGCAGACCATAAAAAATTCCAATGCAGTTAAACGTTAAACGGGAGCTGGAGTGTCAACCGGGAGCGTTAAACGTTCAGGCGTTAACAACAAGGAATGTCATGCGTTAAACAACATACCAGCGTTCAGGCAGAGATGTCAGATTATGAGACAGAGAGCGTTATGAGGCAGTGCTGGTCAGGCAGACAGAATGCAGATAAGGAATATGGAGGAGCAGCGCAGGTATATGCAGGAGGTGGCAGCTAAATTCTAGCTGAGAAAATATTCATAAGTAATGGCAGAAACCATAAAACAAATGGTTCAAATATCAGCAGGGCAGGATATCGCCCGCTCTGATACCATGTTAAACACACATGGACAGCTAGAGGAATGGAAAGATAAAACATGCAGCACAATTTTTATTCACAAATGATATACATTTATAGTACATTATGTGACCGTTGGGATTCACATCCCAAGGTCTCTTGGACTGCTTTGTCCATTCGGCTTCCACACTAACCCATTTAGGATTAGGTGTCCAACAGAGACTTTAAGAGGCTAACTTGATGATTAAGGAGATTTTGATAGAGGAGTCTTTGACCAATAAATAAATGGACTTTGACCCAAATAAATAATCCTAAAGCCTACAAACGAGGCTTGACCTATAAAAATTGACCCAAGCATGAAACTCGTGCTTTAACAAGTCAATTAAATCAATAATAAAAATTATTTTTGCTTTCTTTTGACAAATATATTACATTTTGACTTCAAGTACAATTATGAAGACCAAACCTAGTTACATTCTTCAACACTCCCACTTAACTAGGGAGGTATTCATATTTACATATAATCAAAGAGGTACATGGAAGATCTCAAATCACATCATCTATGAAGAAGTTTAGGCACTACAATGCCATGGACTAGATTCTTGAGTAAAGCAATCTATCCATTGGTCTCTCAACAATTTAGGCACTGCAATGCCACGGACTAGATTCCTGACCAAGGAAATCTATCTAGGTGGAACTAAGATGGGCACAACCTTTCAGCCTCTCTAGGTACCATCAGGCTTACTTGCCAACCATCAACCCTGGGACCTAGGTGTGTATCCATAATCATAGCTCTACGACCCACGCTACTTTGGGACCTAGACATCAACACAAAGTGTCGGTTAGATGTCCTCCCAGGCAACGCTTCACTCACAAAGCCTCTCCTTGATCCAACGGATCAAGGACAACAAATCTCTCCCGATCAACCTGATTAGTAACCAACATGCTATCAAAACCTTCAAGAGATTTAGTTGTACAACCACAACCCCAATCAATAATATACTCACACATATTCATAAATAAGCACAAACCATCAGGGTTTTCCGGATGTTGCTTCTCAACACAGTAGGCCTATCAACAAAATATTTCCTTTACACATAGCAACATATCCTTCAAAATCCATTTTCCGATCAAAACTATGCTCTCCATCTCAACCAGGGAGATTTTCTCTATCTGCGCTCCCTCTTAAACTAAGGGAGATCTCTTCTATCCATGGTCCCTCTTAACCTAGGGAAATCAGCGTCTTCTTTTCGGCATAAGAGAATCTTTCGTGGCTTCCATCCATCTCATTGGAGTTATCATCATTCACATCAACTTTACTTTCGATCATCTTCACCATCTTGAAGATGATGTACCTGCACGACTTACATAGCAAGTACAACCAAAACTATAGAAGCATGAAGTTAGACATATCATAAATCTTATAACAACAAAAGCATTAGACATAATCAGCAAGAGACTATACTTCAACTTCAAACCCTAAATCACAACCACAGCTCATCAAGATATCAAACTGATTATATTTAGGGTTTCAATATTCTTTCAATGACATTAGACGATCTTTCATATAAAAACCCTAGAAACAAATCAGATTAATACATCTAACAATTTTCAAATTTCATATGTTAGACTCCCTACAAGGATTTCATGTAAACCCTAGATTTTATATATGAGCTCCAACAATCAAAACCAATCACAACTTAATAAACACCATGACTAGCATCTACTAGGGTTTGATGTAAACCCTAGATTTCTTTCTACAAATTCTCAGCAATCACTATATAGATTTCAAATTGACATATCACACATGGTAGAGAGTTTAACTATTACTAGGGTTTAGCTACTAAACCCTAGATTTTCTAGACGACATCATCCTAGAACATCAAACTTTGACTAGGGTTTGATTCCAAACCCTAGGACTCATGACCATCAATAATTACATCAACACCCATATCTAGGAGTTCATCATCATTCATTAGCATAACATATGTCAGGCAATATTAACATATTAGACATATACTGACCTAGACTAAGCTAGGGCTTCAACCAAATGAACACATACCTAGGGTTTCATTACTAGGACTTTCAAGACGTAACAAAGGTTTTGCTTATAGACTAACCAAACCCTAAGGATCTAGTGTTTCAGTTCATAACATAGCAAACCCTACTTTACCAAAACTTCAAAGGTTGGAGATTTTAGACAACACCATTTCAACCCTAACAAGTTAGGGCTTTCATGACCATACCAAAACCCCAAAAATGACATTATCAACAAAAACATCAAATAGCATTTTCTAATAACCCTAAGCAATTTTAAGGTTTCAAACATTAACATCATCATACCCTTAGGTTAGGGTTTTCAAGAGAACCTGTATAGGGTTCTATAAGATCAATTAAGAATATGAGCGGGGTAGATTTATCAAGTGATGAATCACCCAAAACAAGAATCATTATGGTTCAATATAGCTAGACATGACAATGTTAGTAATAGATTGTCAAATGAATGTTGAAATTTGGTACCGGAGGATAGGTGGTTTCCTAAGGCTTTGATCTTTGGCCTAAGGAAAAGTGTCCAAAAGAATTTAATTTTTCTCCTAATGTAACTTTATAATATTTATAAAGTTAAATCTAATTTAAAAGTGACTTTAAGTGATAAAGTTACTAAAGTCTAATTTTAAAGTGACTTTAATAAAGTTAATGTAAAATTAGAAAGGAAAAGTGACGTTGGAAATAAAGGATTAAGTGGGTCTTTGTTAAAGTGGGGTGAGTTAAAAAATAAAAAGTGAGATTTAAATGAGCATTTAATCTCAGCCCTAGATCTCAACCTATTTCAGCCATTGGATTTAGAGGTTACCCAAAAGTCACTTAGAATTAGATTAAAGGAGGAAAAAGAGGCAAGAGGTCATTCATTCTTTCATGAGTAGAATGAGAGAGGGAGAGCAAGAGAGCAAGGGAGAATTCTGGACAAGGAGGAGAAGGAGACAGCAGCCTGGCACACATTCCAAGGCAGCAGTTGAGCAGATTTGTACCGCTGATTCAGCACACAGTGAAAGGCTGATTTTGGCACGATTTTCTAGAAATCTGTATGGCTGGTTTGCATAGAAATTGAGTGGTTTGAACAGAAATCGAGGAGCAGTTTGTTGTTTTTTTCTGCACGAAAATCGAAGTTCGTACAGCGCATTTAATGTAGGTCGTACAGCAGCATTTAAGACTGAAAGTGGGCACGAAAATCGAGGAGACCGTACAGCATTTATTGCTATCTTGTTTGTTGTAATTTCCAGTTTGTTGTGAGGCACGGGAAAAGAGATAAGTTGTAAATTTGCTTGCTGATTTTTTGCTGAATATTTCTCACTCTAAAAAAAGGCATTTTCAGAAATAAAGAAGAGCTCTCGAACTGGTTTTCCCCAAGAGTTGTAGGGGGTTTTTCCAGAGTCACATTGACCAAAAATCACTGTGTTCAAATGTGTTAAATGACTATTTGTACCTGCTGATTTTTTTTTATTTCTGCATTTTCCAGCATTCTGTAAAATTTCCAGAATTTGTATTTTCAGCGAAAATTTATTTTTTCAGTTGTTGGATGTATGGATATGGGAAATGGCATTTAACTATATGGGAGAAATAAGGTGACACTGAAAACCGGGGTGGGAAATGAAAAATTTCTACATGGTATCAGAGCTTGAGTGCTAAAGCGCAATTTGCTACAGCAAGGAAGAAAATTACAGCCTATTGATTTTTCATTTCACTCAGAAAATTCCAGCAAGCTGATTTTTCACAAACAGCAGTTTTATCTTTACTACATCAGTGCTATTTTTCAGTTTTAGGACAGCAGGATGTCATTGGGATTGAGGGTGGAGGATAGGCTGGATGGGCATACAAATTACAGTGTTTGGAAGGAGAGAATGCAGAGTACCTTTGAAGAGGCAGAAGTCTGGGATATCATGGTGCATACCACACAAAACCCTGTTGTTGTGCCTACTGATGCTACTCAATTGGCTGTGTATAATAAAAAGAACAACAAGGGTAAGAGGTTGATTCTAGACGGAGTCAAAGACCATTGCATTCCTCATGTGAGAGGAAAGAGCAATGCCCATGAGATGTGGACAGCATTGTCCAATCTCTACCAGAGTACCAATGAGAACCGGAAAATGGTCCTAAAGGAGGAGCTGAAGAACATTAAGATGGGTAATGATAGCGCAGTTGGATATCTCACAAAGATTACTAATGTGAGAGATGAGTTGGCAGCGATTGGAGAGGCCATTCCACCCACTGAGTTGGTGCAGATTGCAGTGAATGGCCTCCCTCCTTCATGGTTGAACTTTGCTGATGGGGTTTGTGCACATGAGACCCTTCCCACATGGGAGAGGTTTTGGGATGTTTGCATTCAGACAGAGATCGGGAAAGTTCAGCTTGGGGTGGCCAAGCCAGTTGAGCAGGATGAGGATGTAGCACTGGTGGCAGGAGGCAAGAAAGGCAAAGGGAAGAAGCAGGGTTCCACAAGCAGTGGTGGGGCAAAAGGCAAAGGTAAAGGTAAACAGGGAAACACACAGAAGTACTATTCCAAGGTGAAGTGTTGGAATTGTCAAAAGATGGGACACTATGCAGTTGTGTGTCTGGAGAAGAAGAAGAAGAAGGGGAAGGACCAGAGTTTGGAAGCTTCAGCAGAGGTTGAGGACTTTGCAGGTTGTTTTGACCGAGAGTTTGCATTCACTACGTGTGAGTCCTCTAGTGCAGGATCACCTGCCACACAGGTTCATAGGGAGCATGCTTTTCCCTCGATTAGCAAAGCATCTTCAGGTATCTGGTATGTGGACAGTGGGGCTTCACGTCATATGGCAGGAGTCCGTGAGTACTTCTCGGAGCTTTCAGAGAGTGGAACTGATATAGAGGTAGTACTCGGTGATGATAGAGTTGTTAGAGCAGTCGGGGTGGGGACACTGACATTTCAGAGGGAGTCCAAACCTCCCTTGAAGGTGACAGATGTTCTTTATGTGCCAGGGATGAGGAAGAACCTCATATCCGTCTCAACTTTGGAGGACAGAGGGTATGAGGTAGTTCAGGGGAGGACAGGTGTTGATGTATCCCAGGGGCACTCCAGCTGATTCAGCTACAGTGATAGGTGTATGCCATGCAAAGGTGTACAAGTTTGCATTCCAGCCCCTTTTGGCATTGAGCAGTAGTACCGACAGCAGAGCTGGCAGTTCTGAGCTGTGTGAGATTTGGCACCGCAGGATGGGACATATGTATCATGGAGCCTTGAGGACCTTGCGGGAGATCACTATGGGTATGCCAAATTTCAGTACTGATCACTTTGATACTTGCAGAGGATGTGCGATGGGCAAGTTTGCCAAATCCCCTTTTCCCAGTAGTGACAGCAGAGTGACTGGGATACTTGATTTGATTCATTCTGATGTGAGCGGTCGGATGTCTCATGTTTCCTTGACTGGATATGAGTACTATGTTTTATTCATTGATGATCACTCCAAGAGGACCTGGATTTATTTCTTGAAGACCAAGAGTGAGGTCTTCAAACGGTTTCAGGAGTTTAGAGCTCTTATGGAGACATAGACAGGTCGGAAGATCAAGTCCCTGAGGTCGGACACTGGGGGAGAGTACACCCTTGGAGAGTTTGTTGATTATTGTGTGGAGGCAGGCATTAAGAGGGAGTTCACTGTTCCTTACAACCCCCAGCAGAACAGGGTTGCGGAGAGGAAGAACAGATCCATCGTAGGGGTTGCCAAAGCCATGTTACATGATCAGGGGTTGCCACTGTTCTTGTGGGCAGAGGCCTGCAACACAGCTGTTTACTTGTAGAACACGAGTCCACATCGTGCCTTGGAGCATATGACTCCGGAGGAGGCTTTCTCTGGGAAGAAGCCTGATATTGGTCATCTTCGTATCTTTGGATGCATTACATACTCCTACATACCCAAGGAGAAGAGGACCAAACTAGAGCCCACCGCAGAAAAGGTATCTTTGTGGGCTACAGTGAGACCTCAAAGGCCTTTCGGATTTACATTCCTGCACAGAGGAGAGTTGTCGTTAGGCGGGATGTGAAGTTCGAGGAGGACAGGGCCTTTAGGAGGTCACGAGAGTTAGAGTATCTGGATCAGCCAGACCCTCAACAACAGTTGAGTCAGTCGCAGGGATCCAGTGAGTAGGGATCAGGAGGATCAGGAGGTACATCTATGAGGATGTCAGGTTCGTCAGTGAGCAGTGGCTCGTCGAGCCACCCGAGCCAGAGGGGTGGTGCTCCGAGCAATTCACTAGGGAGTACACTGATGGACAGTTCACACGGTACCTCAGCTTCTACAGGTTCAGGTGCAGGCAGGAGGACAGCAGACAGGCAGTCAAGAGTTCAGGCTACTGATGGTGATGAGGAGGAGGAGTTTCATTCTCCCATGGGAGAAGCATGCTCAGGGAAGAGAAAGCCCAAGTGGCTTCAGGACACCTTGAGAGATGCCACATCTGTTGCTAAGCCTAAGAGGCCGGTCAGAGAGAGTAGACAACCTGAGAGGTTTTGTAGCTATATGGCAATGGCTACCAGCATTCTTGACTCTGAGCCTTCTAGCTATGAGGAGGCAACCAGTGTTTTTAAAACCGGTGAAAAAAACCGGTTACCGGTCTGACCGGCCGGTTAGCTAGGCCACCGGTCAGAACCGGCCTGAAAACCCGGTCTGGACCCCTCCTTCGCCTGAAATTTGACCTAACCGGGCCTTAACCGGCCGGTTTAGGACGGAACCGGCCGGTTTTTAGCAAACCGGCCGGTTTATGGTCAAGCCCACCGAAAAGTGACTTCATCATCAATCTGTTGGAGCACCTGAGCTTAGAGACATTGCATGTCTTCATACAGGTTCAGAATCATTTTGCTTTTATAACTACAATCATATTGCATATTCATATTGCATATTCATTGGAGGACGAGGATAGAGTGAGCATACTTTCGGGTCCTTGGATGCATCATTACTATTCTGGTAATTGTTCTCCATTGTATACAAAGGCCTCTTTTTCTCCATTGTATACAGATGCCTCTTAGGTCATTTATGAACGATGGGAAGAAATTATCACCCTTAGGTCAGTGTAAGCTACCATCAATTCCACAAAAATTATAACCAAACTAAGAGAAGAGTGAAGACACAAAATTTGGCCAACTCCGAAGGATAAATGGGAGCCTTGTTATGGTTTTTATATGTTGTTTAGTTCCCTAAATTTAGAAGTTTCAATCTGGAGTTTGTAAGCTTTGAGCTACAAGGCATTACGGTTTAGATCTAAATTGATTTTCTTATGCTTGCTTTGTATGAATTTAAGTACCAAATAACCAAACTCAACTCTCTTCAAAATCTGAAATCGTTACACTAAAGTTTTCCGAATTGAAGAAACCTATTATATTCCTCAATTCCACACACACAATTCAAATTACTAATTCATCTTTAATATCTATGCAACTAATTAAAGATTCTTGCAAAAATAAACTCAATTGTAAACATACTCACAATCCAATTTAACAATTTGTTCGACTCAAAAATATTTACATAAAACCAACCCGGGGTCAAACTAAAAATTGAAAACCCAGCAAACGATATTAAAATTTCAAAATCATTCACACAACTCCTATTTCGATGACTCCATTCGAAATTATCTGAGTAGTTAATTGAACAACACACAACTTTCCAATGCAACAAATCTTATTCGAAATTGGCTAAGAGATGGAGTAAATAGCACATTGTTTCTTAATAAAATGAATGGCACATTATTTCCTAAAATGATTAGCACATTGTTCCTTAATAAAATGATCAACACATTGTTCCGGCTTAATCTTCATGAAAATTCAAATGCGTTGAACATTAACTACAATGATTTCTTATCAAAGATTATAGATCTATAGAAACTCAAGCTATTTCATTTAAATCAGAGGATTCATTCTAAGAATGTGGAAAACTCGTTTCTCAAAAATCTGTTCTAAACTAGAACCTACTTTTCAAACTTATCGTTATTTGAGATCAACAGAAAAGAAACCTATGAATGCAAATGATTTACAAACTCACACAATTCAAAACAAGCATTTAACTAGTTAGCATAATATTCATATCTACAAAGATTTCAAATGTAATTCAATTATACTACACTACACATACTACCAATGATTGATCATGTGTACATACTACACTGTAGTCTGTAGACTTGTAGTAGGCCAATGGCCTCATAGCTTGGCACTTGCAGCATTGTTTTTGGACTTTATAGGCCATTTAGAGCCTCATTTCTTATGTATTTTGCTATTTTGTCGATGATATGTATTGTACTCGGTGCCA
>APFE030463953.1:97752-115688 GCA_000404065.3 Pinus taeda | reverse complement strand
ATTCACAATCATAAGAAACATCCATATCAACAGGTGAATTAGAGTCATCTACATCACCTCCATTTTGTCAGTTTGAATTTATGGTCCGTGTTTTCCCAACTTCATCAGGATGAACACTTTCAAGTGTCTTTGTCAGCCACTTTGGGGGACCTTTTTGAGATGGTCCAGGCTACTCTATTGATTGAGTTGGGACTAAATCAAGATTGAGTCTCCCAATTCTATCAATTACATCACTTAAAGCATCATCTGTTGTTGGAGTTTCATTCGGGGGAGAGTGTTATTCAGAAGAAGATTCCACATGTTGATCTAGTACAGGAATCCCCCCTTCAAGATGTGGAATCTGATTATCAAATTCTTGAAATGATTTTGTTTTTGCGAATTTATCCAAGCGATCAAGTTGCTACTCAACAACATTGCCAGATTTGGATGATTCAAGAAAAATTACATCTCTAGATACAACAAACTTTTTATTTACTTCATCATAGAGGTGATATGCTTTAGAGGTGTTTGAATACCCCTCGAAGATACACTTACGACTTCTAGCACCAAGTTTGTTTCTATGTACCTTTGGTATCAAAGCATAACAGGTGGAACCAAAGACCCTGAGATGTTTTACCGAAGGAACATGTCCATACCACAATTCATAAGGAGTCTTGTTTCTTATAGCATTATATGGACATCTATTCTTTATATATGCATCCCATAGAACAGCATCAGCCCAAAACATTATCTTTACATTTTTTAAGAAAAGCGTGGATCGTACCATATTCAACATTGTTCTATTCATTCTTTGAGCTACACCATTCTGTTGGGGATTATAAGGCACAGTTGTTTGATGTTTGATCCCATGTTGGCGAAGATAGTTTTCAAATTCATTTGATGTATATTCTTTCCCATTATCAGTGCGAATAGACCCAATATGAGATTGTCCATCATTTTCAATCCATCTATGAAAATTCTTGAATGTTTGGAAAGCATCAGATTTGTTCTTCAATAAATAAACCCAACACATTCTGGCGTAGTCATCAATAAACGTCATGATATATTTATTTCCATTTGCAGAAGAAACAGGGATTGGACCACATAAATCTAAATGAACGAGTTCAAGTTTCCTATGTGCTCTTGAATGTGAATCATGAAAAGATTGTTTGCTATGCTTTCCTAGAATGCAAGCATCACATTGCTTAAGTTTTCTAGGAATTGTAGGCAAAGCAGCGACACCATTTTTCTTCAATAAGTGGAGACTGTCATAGTTCAAATGTCCAAATCTAGCATGCCATAATAAACTTGATGGAAGTGTACCTTCTTCATGATGAGAAATATATGGGAAATGTTGTGCATGAGTAGATGTGCCTTGCAGTTTGAAAATCCTTTCTTCTTCTATTCCCCTCATGACAAGTGAGTGATCAGATGCTTTTCTTACCTCAAGCTTGCCATCAAACATATGAATGGAGTTACCTTGCTAGCGGATGTGCACCAAGGACAACAAGTTTCTCTTGAGTTGTGGGAGATATAGAACATGATCCAAAAGAATGTTTGGAAGACCAGGCAGTTTAAGCGTGATTGTGCCAAGCCCTGATGGCTTGATTTTTGACTGATCTGCAAAGTATACTGCTCCATCAACATTGTCAGTGAAATCTTTAAAAAATTCTTTTCTATGAGTCATGTGACAGGTTGCTCCTAAATCAAGCAACCAATCATTTTTCCAATAAGCAAGTGAAGCATTAAATAAATCTTCATTTACTCCAATGTTAAATTGTGCCTCAACATAGTGAGCGGATTCAGGTGCTTTACCTTTGTCTGTATCATCAGTTTTACCTTTCTGTTGGTTTAGTTTCTGCTCAATTTTGTCCCATGGTAGCTTGCATGTAGATGCATCATGTGATCCATTTCTTTTGCAGTGAATACAGTGTAAATCTACCTTTTCTCCTTGAGAATGTATGCCCCCCTGCCTCTGAAATATCTTCCTCTTCCTCTTCGTCCACCTCTTCCTCTTGTAGGATCTTGAGCAGGATGTTTTTCTTTATGAGCAAGGCACACAGTCTCTTCAGAAGACTCAGGGGTTGTCTTCTTTCCAAAAGCTTTCTCTCTTTCAGCAAACTTTTTCACAAGAGAGTCAAAGGTTATATCTTTGAGGTTTCCATTTGCTTCCAAAGACTCAAGATAAAGGAGTAAGTAGGATAAAGTGCCTTGAGAAAAGCAATAAGAGGGATATCCAGCTCAACCTTAGTGGATTTGATATCATGCATTATAGACTTTACTTCAGATGCAAGAGTAAGAGGATCATTATTTTGCAGTTCAAAAGTGAAGAGTTTAATCATGAGTTGGACGAATTCAAGTGCAAAATGTGAATCATAGAGTTCTTTCAGCTTTTGTAAAGCTTCAAAGGCAGTTGAATATGATGAAATATGGCGACTCACTTATTTATATACAGATGCTGTGATTAATGCATAAGCTTTGCTATTCTTGTTTTCCCAAATGACGAGCTCTTTGTCTGAGGTAGGCTGTACTGGGTGATTGTCTCCTTCTCCTACACACACTCCTTTCCACAACTCATTGAAGATGAGGGTGTGTTTTATCATCCGGGACCAATCAGGATAGTTCTCCTTGCCACTGAGAACTATTCCTACCATAGAGACGATTGAATGCATTCTGTAAAAAATACTTCTGCTGATAGAAAAAAATACTTCTGATGGCAAACAAAAAATGTGTTATTGTGGAGAAAAAAAAACTTTTGCTGCTGAAAATACGATTTTGATATGAAAGTGTATTCAAAACCATCCAAAATCTGAGCAGGGATAGAATTTTGCTACGCCATTTATATATTATTGACCATTGAAAGGAATGCTGACAACCATGCTATCACTATCATAAAAATCTTCACCGCATATAACTTTTTTTTAATCCATTGTATGCCATGTCCATCATATAAAGGCAATATGGAAAAAAAAATAACACGCATTTGAAGTGATATACGGTCATAATTTAAAATTTTAACACCAAAAAAGGAACGCCCAACGAATATCCACAGGAAAAATACCACAGCCAAACACTAACCATCAACTCGAAATCTATTGAAATATGCTTCGTCGCAGGTGTGGCAGCGGCCCTAGGATTTCATTTTATGCTTGGCCCTTTCTATAGTAGAAATGACAGACAGTTTGATGGTCCAACTGGGAGTTGTTATTCATATCCTCATCACGACAGCTTCCAGTCTCAGTGAGACAGCTACTACAGGCTATGGAAGCAGCTGGATGATGCCTATGAGGACAGAGAACGATGTCTTTCAATGAAAGAGGAGGATCTTGCTAGGCAAGAACGGGCTGTTCGAACTCGGGAAGAACCTTTTACACACTGGACAGCACAGGCAGCAAGCTATAATGGAGAGGTCGAAGAGTATTGACCGTTTGAGGTCACATTTAGCTGGCCATTGATGGTGAAGGGGCCACGACAGCGGCTCTCCCAGGTGTGAGAGAAAGCGCAGCGGGTCTCTTCTGAGAGAAACTGGTTATGGAGCAGCAGCGACAACGAAATAGAAGGGAAGAAGTCGTGGTTCTCCCTAGAGTTTGATTTGAAAAAGATGGTGGTTCTCCTAGCCTCGCTAAGGTGCAGGTGCCAGACCTTCTTACAGAATTAAAAAAAAAAAAAATTATTTTGTTGAGGCAATGCTCCATAATCGGCTTGCCCAGGGCTCTGGATACTTGATTCAAAAGCCACGACAGTTGTAACAATAGTTTCAAGGGAATATGGCAGACAGAATTCGAATGTAACTGATGGACAACGTTCAGAGAATATGAAACGTTTATGGAGTCTGAACGTATTCAAATGAACAGGGCACATGAATCATAAATAGAATATGTCAGGGCAGCGCAGGTGTGGCAGACAGAACGCAGGTATGGCAGACAGAATTCTATGGAAAGCAGAGGAGCAGACCAGGAGTTACAAAGATATAAAGGCTAAACAGGGAGATGGCTCTAATACCATGTCAGGCCAGGCAGTAACTCCAATAGGCAGTAAAATTGATTCGTATTATTCCATAGGTAGGTCATTGTTATATATAATAGGGAGTGACTATTCAGTTTATCTCCCGATGACTGTTCACATTCCTAATTTAATTATTTACATAAAATTCACCCAATCATGAAGCTTAGGTGTCAACAATGGTACATGATTTGTTAGATAGGGGGGAATCATGCTACAGATAACTGCCACCTATTACAAAAGTATATGCAGACGTTCCAAAAGTTGTTATGTAATTTATGCAGGTCAGTAGGCCATGATGAATGCATGTGTAGAAGTTACGAACTGATGATGGATCGAACTCCTACCTACAGAGTTCAGACCGAAACACAAGCCCTCAATTAAAATGCAGGGATGGTACACACTAGATTTCAGGGCTGCGGATGAGGTCGAGGCGAAATGGGACCAGGAAGGGGTTGCGAACAACTCATTTGTTACAATTGCAGAGGGCCAGGGCATTATGCCTGGGATTGTACAAATTTGACGAGAGCATCATGTTTATATTATACCCAGTTTGATCATGAAACGGAGGACTACCCCACACTGATAGTCAGGTTGCACGATAAATGAACACTCCAACCTCCCCTAACTCAGAACCTCCAAATGATGAGGTCTAAGCCACGGGAGGAGGACTTGAATGTAAACATCATGCTCCAATGTGGTATCACGATAGGAGATGACAAAAGCAAGCATCCCGGAGAAAGTGCCTGGGTTAGAAAGGCTCCAACAAAGGAACCAGAGTTCGATTTGGAGCATGCAAAAAAGACATTCATGGAAGCTAAGAAGAGCTTCATGGAGGCCTCCACTTCAGGTAGTAAAGACAAAATAGAACCAGAGATGGACTCATAAATGCTCATTACCTTTTTAGAGACATGCATGAAGTTGTTATGTGACAGCAAAGTGGTGAAAGCGATGCAAGAACTTATCACTAGATGTGCTGGATCAGGGGAATTGTGCATAGTCTGGAAGCTCAGGGAACACACAACGTGAACAAGAAGGGAGATGAGATTGACTACGCAAATAAAAAAATATGAAATGGATAAAGTGATTTTGGATCTAGGATCAGATGCGAATGTCCTACCAAAGAAGACATGGGAGAGCATGGGCAGGCCCGCATTGCAATGGTCTTCTATTCAATTTTGAATGGTGAACCAACAAAAGATCCTACCAATGGGAAAATTGTAGGGAATAATGGTAGATATAGAAGGTGTGAGCACGCTTGTAGATTTCAAAGTGATAGAGATTGTTGATAACAAAAATCCCTATCTTGTGCTATTGGGAATAGATTGGGCCACTGACATGAATGGAGTAATAAATCTAAAGAAGCGTAAGATGATTTTTAAGAAAAAGTCACTGAGTAGTGGTAACTTTAGACCATGCAGAAGGATCGTACTACACAGAGCTAGTGCGCGACGATGAGAGCGATGAAAATATAGGTTGTATCTACAAGATAACCACTAAAGAATAGGACTAGGTGAATCCTACAGTGGATGGTAGGATTTCGTGGTAGCGCGAAAGCTCTTCTACCTCAGACTCGGATGAGGAATTAGAACGCTAACAGAACCGGTTACAAGAGGTAACCATGCTCAACTGCAACATGATGATAAGGTCGTTGCACTGTGTGACAACAGAGGTATGAGATCTACCTATGTATGACCAGTTGACAATGTTGGATGATTTCTTGAACAAGTTTGAGAGACAAGTGCTAGAATAGCAGCATTTTGACGCTTTAAAATAGGTACTGCACGCTATGCTCGCAAGGTGGCGGGGTATGCACCAGCAAAATTTTGAGGACTAGCGGGAATTCAGAAGGATGATGTTGATGCAGTTTGGAAAGCCTCAAATGAGTATGAAATTCGGGTATGATGGACGAAACAGCCTGTGTGTCCACCTCTCCAGATGGGTACAGTCATATGGTACACAACCTACACGAATGCACACCATCCTTGCAATAGGAAATGGGACTGACAAGTAGGAGCAAGTAAGACGATGGTGTATGATAAGATTAAGCATGCCAAAGATTATCCGCATTGAAGCCTTTGACAAAGTGTGCAAAGCACTGAACATGGCCCACCATGTGAGACGCACTGACTGGGACCTGTGCGTACCAACGGTTCTATGGGCTTATAGGACCATGTGCAAAACGCTGACCATACTGGCACTTCTGATGTTGAAGTATGAAGCAAATGCTGTAATCCCTTTGGAGCATGCAACGCTTGGTTCACGCATGGCAGCACCATAGATATGATGGTCCGTGAAGGCCAGAAAGAAGGAATCACACAACCGCCAGAAACAAAACACGAGACTTGAGGAAGAAATCCAATAGGGAAACCTTAGACTTCGCAAACTTGAGAAAGAAGGCCTATAGTTAAGAGGGAAAAGAACTTTGATGGATGCGGAGGTCAAGAAGCTGGAAGACGAAATAAAGGAAGAGCTTCTCACCGAAAAAACTAGTATGGTTAGGCAAGGTGCGTACAATCATATTGACAATTTTGAGAACTATCGCCGTGAATTGGTTAGTTTGATGCCTTGGCTTGGACCACATATTGCTAATTGTAGGGACCAAGGTAGCATGTTGCAAATGAGGAAGTACGCAACCATAGAGGGTGGGGATTCACCAAGAACCATGATGGCGGACAGGATGGAGCCCCACATGGGTGGTGTGATCACTTGACTAGCTAGGAGAAGGACAGTCTTAGCACTCCAGGCAATTGGAAGGGAGTGTGTGACTATAAACTATCTTGCCCGGGATCTATGCGATGTTGGAGATGCGCACAGAAGCAAAGAATCACAAGGTCTGCGACTTCACATGGGGGACTACACTACTACACGGATTGGCCAGAAAGTGACCATTGAAGTTAATGTTCATGACGGGATGACCGACTTGAGGTCAAATGGAGCGGGCGACAGAGATTTAAGATGCGATTTATGGGTACGATTTGGGAAAATCTGCCTCCAAGAAAGCATTAATGAACCGAAATTGGGGGGAATGATCGAATTTGAATTCAAAATGTGCTATAAAAAACACAGGGCTACCTAGAAAACAACACTTAGTCATTTAAGAATTGAGCGATTGAACACAACCCTGTGCATTGTGAGTTGAGCATTAATTGAGCCCCTAAATTTGCGAGTGATAAATTATGGCCCACGCACGATGATCACGAGTAAGGATGGTTTGGGAATAGAAGAGGTAACCACCAGCGAGGCTGCCCAAAGCCCAATTGTGGAGGTTCCATAAGGTGCCCAGGTTGTGGCAGAGATCGCCAAATCACCGCGTACATCATGACCCAAGAAAGATAAGCAGGCAATGGCTCTTGTACACGTGTCCTCGAGGAACCCGCTGCGCAACAAGCTATCAATGGAAGAGAAGGGGAAAGTTGTCACGAGAGAAACAGATGAGGAAGAAGAAGATTTGCAGGCTTTTATCATCGCAAAGGAAGAATACAAAGGCATAGAGGAGGATATTCCACCTACACCCTCTGCAACATAATTGCCAGCATATATCCCCCCACAAAAAGGGAAGGCCAAAGTGCCTAAGAACTTGGATGAAACCAAGAATTCGCTCCAGACCCCACTCCTCCCAGATGAAAGGCCTTGGCATTAATCTGGCTACCATTCCCCGTGAGACACTATATCTGTGACAGGATGGGATAAGAGAATAATTGTGCGCTGGGGAGAACTGTGCGATCTAAGTCCTCAACGAACAAAAGATAAACATGGAGCAACTCAACTTACAACACAACAAATTGGTGTCACAAAATCAGTAGTTGGTACAGGTGGTAGGCGATGCTTGCGCCAGTGTCCCGGAGCTGGCCATATCAGAAAATCTACCAATGGAGGTGCAGATCCATAGGTTAGCAGTAGGTGTCCACGAGGCAAGGGAAGAAACAAAAAAGGTCCAGTTGAAGTTGAATCTTCATATCGCTGAGCTCCAGTTAAAGGGTTAGCCATCCACTCCCCTAGAAGTAAGATAATAGTGCGCTAGCACTATCACAACGGGACTGGAGGAAATCGATGGTGTAGTGCAAGACTGTATCGACATGTTGGAACAAGCACTTGAGGTCCTCACAACTCTGTTAGAGGACCCCAACATCCAGCGCTTGGAAATAGAAACGCGAGAACTCCAACATCAATACTGTAGGTTTTAACCTCGTACATAAATTACCTACATACAAATTCTAAAACACAGAAAATAAACAATGTGAGAGCATAACACATAAAACACATATACAAAAAGATTTTCCCCTCGATCCCAAAACCAATACTACCAACTTGATTTTTCATTATTTCCTTTCAGTGTTATACATATTTATACATGCCGAACCATCCAATATCATGGACCGAAAATTGTCGTCCAAAACCATGGACCAAAAACCATCGTGTCCAAAGACATGTGCAAAAATTATGCACAAAACCATAGGTAGGTCCACCCAACCTAATATAAGGTCCAAAAAACAAACTTTTCTAGGGTGCTGCCCAAGACCCCATAGAGTGGGGTTAACTACACCCCTCAAACCCCCTGTGACCGCCCCCCACTATGCAATCGGCACAATGAAGGGGGGGCTCCATCGCCCCCCCCCCCACCCTCTAACCCTCTAGTTAATTGTGTGGGCTAGTTGTTCAAAGAATATAACACAACCGAACAAATACGACAATGTCCAAGGAACTACGCAAAAAATAGTCCTCACCCATTGGCTTGCAAGAATATAGCAAGCCAAAGCACTGAAAGAGCAGGTGGATGTAGTGTGACATAAGGTAACAATTCTCAAAGTGCGCATTCAACCTTGGATTGATGAGGCCTCCACTATCATTGCAAACATCGAAGCAAAGCTGACACACATACAGGTGATGCACACATTAATGTAGAGAAGCACCCTAGACACAAAGGTCTTAGAACAACGGATGCAGTAGATCCACCAAGCAGCACCTCAGTGCGCTGCGGACCTCAACACAATTCAAGAACAGTTGGAGGGACTCTACGGCAACATCACTGCACCGACCGAGTGACTCGAGGGTTAGTCGTGATGTTTGTGTTAGGGTCCTATTGGGCATGGAATCCCCCAAGGAATCTTTTGGGCTCAAAGACCAAGTTTTGACTCGATATTTTTGTAATGACTCCACGAATTGCAGGCGCGAAGTGCGAAATGTATGATAGAGTCACAAGGTTGTTTGCCCTAGTTTTGTAATGTAATGGCGGCCTACCAATGGTCCACAGACCATGGGATTGTATAAATAGAGCGAGGCTCTAAGTGTAAAATATAACTAAGAACTATCGGGGGAGAGAAAAGTAGAAGTGAAGAGCAAGAGTCTAAGTGTCTTGGGTCATAGGTTAGGAGAAGGCTCTGGAGCTAAGTGTGCATAGGCCTATTCGTCCGCCGCTGAGTGCGCAGGGCAGAGTCGAGTCTGTAACCAAGGAAGATAATAATAAAGAGAAGTTCTATTAAAATCTGTGTATCTGTTCTTGGGTTATTACATGTTTGATATAAATTGCAAATAGATTGTTTATTTACTGCATGCAATTGCATGAATGGTGTATATTTCTAAGTGTAACTTAACTCATGTAAGTAGACTAATATAATCAACTAACATTGGAATATCAGTAAGGACTTGGGTGATAACAGTGTTCGGCCCTCGAGTAGGGTTGCATAAAGGCAGCATCTCAGGCTGCAACGTACAGGAAAGTATGTGTAGCGACATGCACGCAGGGTCAAACCACGGACCACTTGAACTCATCAAATATCTCCAAGGTGCAACAACTTGGGGCTAGCACCCTCCCATACTACTTTGGGTGAGACCTTGGTCCGTGTTCCACAGACTGTTTCTAAAAGGGCTAGTAGTACCGGGATTTGTTTGGCTAAATCACCTCTAAACCTTGGTCAGGCCCCAGCACGCCAACACCATTACTTATCCCTTTTTTCTAATCTCTTGTTTTCTAATTTTACCTCTTTTTCTTCTAGTTTTTGTTTAAGGTTTCTGCATCCATTTATATAATTTCCATTTTACCAAATCTTCATAGTTTTTAACTTTAATTTAGCTAGATTTAAACTAAGCGACAGGTATTTGCTACTATGTAGCTTGTTTAAGAAGGTAATAGATGTTCAATACAGTCACATATTTTTATATTACAATTTATTGAATTTATATTCTATAATATTTTTAATTTAAATTTTATTAAAAGGTAAAATATTGACAAGTTATCTTTAGCCAAGAAAAATTTATATTTTTTATATTTTTAATTAAATTTTATTAAAAACTAAAATATTTGCATGTTTTCTTGAGAAAAGATAGGTTGGTTGATATCTCATAGTTTTCAGTACACTGTTTAGAAAAATATACTTATATTACAATTTATAGAATTTATATTTAATAATAATTTTAGTTAAAGTTTATTTTAAATTTTATTAAAAAAAAAAGATTGACTTGCTTTTTTGAAAAACGATAGGTTGTCATCGCAAAATTTTAATTATTATATTTAAAAAATAATTTTCTCAATAGATTGAAGTTAAATCAACTCACATAATGACTTCATAAGTTATACTCGAATAAATAATTAAAAACATAATTAAAAAAAACAGCTAATGCCTAAAACAATAAGCTCAAGAACCATGTGCACATCAATAATGGAGGCTTATTATAATTATTGGTGGCTCCCTCTATCAACAATGGAGGTTTATTATAGTTATTGTGGGCTTTGTCTCATTTACGGATAGGTGGGGTAGATTAATGTCAAAAGTTATTAGGTTTAGGTTTCATTCTTTGGCAGATGGTATTTAAGAGCTTGGGCACTACAAGATAACAAGTACAAAGGTGGAAAAACATCCCTCATTATGTGAGGGACTAACTAGTAGAGTGTGTATATACACTTAACATTCTCAATTGACCAATTTTCTGATTTGTCCTGTTGCTGACATAATTAGGATTTGTGGTTCAGTCTAAGTGACTGAGGTGAAGACAAAGGGACGCGCAATCCAAGTGAGACAAATGGGCTTAGGAGGGAAAATAGGTACTCTCCACATTGTATAGGGAAGCCCATGCAAGTATTAAAGAAATTGTTGGAAATTCTCCATCTCTGATTGAACCTTGTGTGTTTGGATAGTAATATGTAAGAGAAGGTTAGCACACATTAGTGTAATATCATACCAAAACAAATGATGTGAAACATCATCATTAAACAATGCAATATTTTTTTATTCTTTTAATATCTAAAAAAAATATAGCTTTAACAACCTAAAAGTAGTTTCAAGCTCAATGGCCCATGGTAGAAAAAATATAGTTTTAAGAAACCTAAAAGTAGTTTCATACTCAATGGCCCATGGTAGGTCGAGATTGAGCAAGATATCCTATCAATTCAATAATGTAGGTAGACATTACCAACATATCACCTCCACCAAGGCCTAGATACAACAAGATTGTAACACCCCTAGTGAGACCCTCCATGTAATTGAACATATTTTTACTATGTTGGTGAGCTAGGATCTATGGAGTTTAGTTGAATATGTGTATAGGGATATATGTGTTGAACTGTTAGAATACATTGATGGTTTAGCCTAGGGAGAATATGTGCAAAAATTTCAATTAACCTAGGTATCTAATATGTAATCACACTCATATTAATAAAAATACTGCATAATTGTAAATCAAGTTAAAAAGAGAAGTGTGGGGCTAGGACTCCATGAGTTGGAAATGGGGCTAAGAGCTAAGCGATGGGGATTTAAACAATGCATATAAAATAAATATTAAGTAATGCATAAATTCATTATGGATATACCTTTTATCCTATTTTGTGAAAAGGTGGGGAAATGAGTTCTTCAAATGCTCATTATAAAAAAAAAGGCGCGCACATATAAAAAGTGAGATTTTAGTGCAATCCCATCATTCCTTCCATTATACTTAATGTTGCCACTATTTTAAATGTATAGATTGATTATAATATACATATTCTTCTTGATTCCTTGTGACTATTTAGTGAATGTGTATTTGATCAACAATTGAGGTGCCCTTTTGGGACAATAAAATTAATATATTAAGCATTAATATTAAGCTTAGTAAAACTTTATTATTATTATTATTATCATTAATAATAAGTAATATTATTAACCCTAACCATCTACTATAGGTCTCCATGGCCATCCACCATGGTCCAATATAGCCCATTATGGTTCACTATAAGTCACGTACAAATAGAACATGATGCCCATGGTAAGTATGGTTCATAATGGTAGTCATGTTGACTATTGTTGACTATGATGCCCATGTTAAGCATGTCAACAATAGTCAAACATACTTAAATGTATTAATATATAAACTAATTTATAGTTAAAACATTATAAATGTGTAACTTAATATATTATGAATGTCTCATTAATGTATTAATAATATGATTATGTATATATAATATTATATTAATGTTATAACTAATAATATTAGTAATTATATATTAATTACACATCAAAGAAATATTATAAACTACCTTCTTTTTTTTTTGCTAAAGCAAGTGTGGATCCTTCTATTTCATTAAACCGAAAAGCTAGTGTACAAGTTTACAAGCTTGGAGCTCAAGACATCTAGGTCAGAACCTAATAGCCTTACAAAGAAAACCGGAACCTAAGGAAAAGGAACAAAAAAGTAACCTGGCTTTCGGAAAGGCCGTGAACATTCTCGCTCACTGCTTTTGGAAAAGCACAGATCAATTAAGCCATCCAAAAAAATTACTGAGATTGACGACCAAGGAAGAAAACACTTAGCCAAAAAGATCGAAGAATAAAGGTCCGGCCCCCCAAGTTGCAAGATCAAACTCAACTGTCGATCTCCATTTACTAAATCCAATGGATGATATTGATATCACTCCAAACAAGAAGGATTTAAGTTATTGAGCGGGGAAGAGCGGTTTTCAGAACCCTCTCTGTGCCACGTGTTGGAGGTTGAGTGGCATCGGTGCGAAATCTCCAAAACAACTTCCCAAATGAAAGCGGTGCGATCAGCCTGAAGCTGCCTGGGGGGTGGTATTCCATGTCGAGACCCCAAATTCTTAAAAATCTGGCCCCCAAAAAAACCAGGGCTCTTCCTACACATCTGGATCTCCCTCACCTGAACCTGGAACCCGGAAAAGAAGAGAGATTTGACACTGAACAAATATCGGAGGGACTCGTTTCGTTGGAATACACGCAAAATTTCCAGCGACCTCCCTCGAGCAAACCCCAACTTAAGAATCTCCCCATCAAACCTAAGAGGTTGACAGCAACGGAGGAAGCCGATAAACAACAAAGCCTGATGTTTAACCTCCATACTACAACCATTGATTTGCTGCCTCCGGATCCAACGGGTGCCCTTCTTATCGACTCCAATTGCCCACAAAGACAGTACAACTGGGAGACTATCAGATAGAGCTATTATCCCTTGTTTTGAGTCTAAACACATCCTTGTCCTCTTCCACCTGTGCTTCGCAAATAGCACTCAGTCTACTTGGAATTAAATCCTGCCACTTCTTTGACATATTATTCTCTATGCAACTAACTCCTTGTTTGGCCAAAAGATCCACCAGCTTATTTGCCTTTCTGCAAACATGGTGGAAACTAATAGTACGCAGGCCCTGAAGATGGCTTTGCATCCTTTGAAAGACCCGATTAAGCTTCCAATGCTTAGAGACTTTCTCGATGGTTGTTCCATTATGAATTGTTTGCACTGTTTTGATAACTAGCTCCGAATATACCTCTATAATGAAGTTTAGACAGTTGCTCTGCCTCAGTGAATCTAGGCATTGTGCCATGGCCATTAGTTCAACCACATTATTGGTGGTTGTACCTAAGTGGCAATGGAAAATGGAAACGATACTACGCTCTACATTTCTGAGGACCCCTCCATACCCTAAAGTTCCCGGGTTTCCTTTTGAAGCCCCATCAATGTTGTACTTTAAATAGCCCTTCGAAGGAGGATGCCAAAAAACCTTCTCCACATCCGAAAAAATGGGCTTCCTGTCAAGGCCAAGGAGGGAAATCCCATTCAACCCCAATTGCCTGAGAACATTTAAATATGTGTCTAACGGAGGGTTTTTAGGAAGGAATCGAACAATAGTTCTCACTGTCTCCTTGAGTTGTTTTAGGATTATCTCCAGCAGGTGCTGGGGGGTCTTTTTTTCCTCTTTAAAAATTCTTTTGTTTCTCTCTTTCTACACGTTCCATATGATGAAGCTAGGTGTGAGAGCCCAAGCTGAGTTAAAAATTTCATTCTCATCTGGCTGGCTGAATCAATCCCTTCATCAATGCTTCCCTCAATCAATCACTCCCTCGAATCACTCAATGCCTCAATCGCTGAATCACTCGCATGAAGGCTGGCACTCATAATAAACCAATTTCTGGCTGTCTTACTAAGGGTGTTAATGATGCACCCTCTGTCTCCATCAGATTTCTGAAAAATAGTAGCAAAAAAATCCCACAACCAGGATGTAACGATGCAGTTGTTGAGTAAATGTTCCATAGTTTTTTCTGAGATTCACAGAGTGGGCACTTGGAAGGCCCTTGAAACCCTCTTTTCCTAATGTTATCCCAAGTAAGGATTTTTTTGTGATACACAACCCACATGAAGAGTTTGATTTTCATCCACCCTTGATGCCTCCAGAGATTTTGCGATATTTTGTCTGGGCTCCGGGGATCCAATTCAAGAAGAATGCTTTTAGCTTCCTTAAGGATGAAGGTACCCTCACTGTTATTCCTCCATCTCAGTTGGTCTTGTCCCTCTGCCACTAAGATCTTCCTTTTATCTAGTATTTTCCTGAGCTCCTCTGCTTTGGTTTTCTGGAGATTATTATTTTTGCGATCTATGTTTCTCCATGTTCTCCACTTATCCGTAGGATGAGAATGTGTCTAGAAATCCTTAACCTTTATTAACCCTTGGGAATCTGACTCTTGTTTAAGCTCAGAAAATTCTTCTATAGCCAGAATTGGTTCTTTCTGCAACTTATCTTCCCAAAAAAGAGCAAGATTTCCATCTCTAATTTCCCAAAAGCTATTCTCTTGTACTAGTCTTTTGTTCTCCCAGGCTTTGTTCCAAATATAAGAACCCTTTATATTTCCTGTCATTCTTATAAGATTACCATTCTGCCAGGAGCTGGCATATTTTTCTTTCCAGATATTTGCCCATGGAGTCTCTGGTTGTTGGAACCACCACCACCAAAGTTTGACCCCTAAAGTCTTACTGAGAATCTCCTGATCATCCAAGCAAAGACCTCCATGGGTCTTGGGCTTGCAAATTTTATCCCAAGACACCAAGGCCCATTTTATCTTAGACTCCTCCTTGCCCCAAAGGAAGTTTCTTTGAATATTTCTCAATTGTTGAAGGACCCCTTTTGGAGCAGGGAGGGTTGACAACATGAAAATAGGGATTCCTTGAAGCACTGCTTTTGTAAGAACTAACCTACCAGAAAGGTTTAAACATCTGATGGTCCATTTATTTACTTTGTCATGCAACTCGTTGATCAAAGGTTCCTATATACTTTTGATCAAAGGTTTTCCTGTTAGAGGGACTCCTAAATATTTTGAAGGAAGGAAATCCCTTTGAAAGCCAAGAATTTTGGAGATATTTTTCTGAATAGCAATATTGGTATTGAAGAAGAAGATTTTAGATTTGGATTGATTAACTTACATACTTGAAGCCGAGGCAAAAAGCCTCAAAATATTTTTGTAGTTTGAAGCTTCCTGGACTCTAGGGATCCCCTGCAACATGGTGTCATCTACAAACTGTTGGTGAGTCAGGGGCCGACCATTGTCAGTAAGTTGCAGACCTTTGATCTTTCCTGCTGATTTCACCTGCTTTATGCTCTCCCTTGTCCTTCCATCATAATGATAAAAATAAAGGGGGAGAGCAGGTCACCCTATCTGAGGCCTCTAGAGGGACTAAAAATCTTCGAGGGAGAGCCATTGAACAAAATAGAAAAATGGTGGAGGTCACTAGTGCCATAACCCATCTAACCCAGCTGTGATCAAATCCAAAAGCAATCAACATTTTCTTAAGGTAGACCCAATTTACCTTGTCATAAGCTTTGGCAATATCTAATTACATGATCATACTTGCCTACTTATTGCTAGTTAAAGAGTGCACCACCTCATGCGCTTGAATGATATTGTCCAGAATTTGTATGCCTTCCACATAACCTGATTGCTCTCTAAAAACTAGGACCGAAGCAAAGGTTTGAGTCTGTTAGCCACAAGCTTGGATATGATCTTATAGATAACGTTGCATAGGGCTATGGGTCTGTATTTATCCAGAGTTTGAGCAATTTCCTGTTTTGGGATCAGGGCGATGAAGGAAGTGTTGAGGGCCTTCAGAATGGTTATGTTAGATCTAGAATTCTCCACAACCTTTAAAATGTCCTGCTTAATAATATTCCAGCAAGCTTTGAAAAAGTCCACATTGAGCCCATTCGGGCCTGGAGCTTTGCCATTTTGCATGTCTTTGAGGACATCACTTAGTTCCCCTTCCATTACTGGTCTGTTCAGGTTGAAGTTGTCCTCTCTGGATACCAGTTTTAGTACATTAGTGGTTATTTCCCTGATAGCTTTCTCTCTATCCAAATTTTTCTCCTGTGTTATACCTTGGAAGTGGTGAACTAACACATCTTCAATCGCTTTATGGGAGATTTGCAGTTCTCCTTCTTCATTCTTGATCGAAGAGATGTTGTTGTGAGTTCTATTGGCCATGGTGGTTCTGTGGAAAAACTTGGTGTTATGTTCTCCTTCTTTTAGCCATTGAACTCTGGATTTTTGTCTCCAAAATGTTTCCTCTTGCCTACATAGATTATCCCATTCTTGATGAAGTTTATCTGCTTGCTTGCTGAAGTATTTATCAAAGCCTTCCTTGATTAGAGCTTGGTTGAGAAGCAACATTTTGTTTTCAACTGCTTTCTTCTAATAAACAATGTTACCAAAATCCATCTTGTTCCATTCTTAAACTTGGATTTGATGTGCTTTAGTCTTTTGTGAAGAAGATACATACTAGTCCCCTGGATCTACAAGTCCTCTAACCACCATCTCTCAATTTTGCTTATGAAGTCTGGGTGAGACAGCCAAATATTCTCAAAACTGAAGGGTTTGTTTCTAGGAGTGCCTATACCTTTGATTTCCAGTTGAATTGGCCAATGGTCTGAGCCTCCAAAGGGCAGAAAGCCCCCTTTGGGACAATAAAATTAATATATTAAACATTAATATTAAGCTTAGTAAACCTTTATTATTATTATTGTTATCATCATCATTATTAATAAGTAATATGATTAACCCCAACCATCTACTATAGGTCTCCATGGCCATCCACCATGGTCCAATTTAGTCCATTATGGTTCACTATAAGTCACGTACAAATAGACCATGATGCCCATGGTAAGTATGGTTAGAAACCCTACCTCAAATGATCAAGTTTTCCCTTGTGAAGATGTCAACCACTTGAGGTCGAGAGGTTGGAGGAGAATGATGGAGGAGTTGCAGGTAGGAAAAACGCGTCGCCAAAATTTTAAGGGATTTAGGGCCTGTTATTAATGGAGAAACGCAGGGGAGGGAGCTCCCCTCCCTCCTACAAAACTGTTGTCGCTAATAAAGGTAAGTCCCCTCTAGGCAATGTCAGAGATTTGGAGGAAGAGGAACAGAGTAATAATGAAAAGGAAATAAAGGGGGGTTGTTATAAAACCAGCTCAAGAAAAAGATAGAAAAGGTAGATCAATGCCTTAGAATTCAACCTCTTTGAGGGGGCAACCTCCTTTACATTACATAAATGAATGAACAATTCTTGGATGATTCAAATGACAAAACCTCCTTTCTATATATAGGAGTCTAAGGAGTCACAATATAATTTAGCCGACCTAACAATAATAATATAAAGCCACAAAAATAACAATAGAGGGATTCTATGGGGCTCAGTAATAACAATATGGG
>APFE030463953.1:71183-92921 GCA_000404065.3 Pinus taeda | reverse complement strand
TACTAGGTGTTTGCATTTTCTTTCCTTGGGGCATCAATTACCAATAATAATGCTTTACTATTCCCTTTGAATTCCTTCAAACTAATTTTTCAAACCAATCTTATGCAAAAAATTTAAAAAAACTACACACCTTTTTTCACTTTGTAGGAGCTTATGGTATCCCCCTATTTCCTCTTTCCAATGCCACCAGTCTGATCCAAATTGGATTCTCCAAGGAAGAGTTATGTGAAATATCCCACAATGACCTGATTATAGACTAGTTCCATAGAGCGAACTTGTACGACATGCCACGAGTCACTGTTTCGACCTTTAGCTCTAAAAACTATATAGAAGAAACTACAGTCCGTATTCATTCGGCACCTTCTTACGAAATTTCAATCCAATGCTCAGAGAAAAAGTTATGATGATTTCCCCAGGTGACCTTTTTGGAATGTAATTCAGGAGTCCGCAAAAAGCCCAACTTCCTCAGATCATATCCCCACAAATATAGTGCAAAAAGCTCTAACTTTCGGACCCGAGATTTAGAGTGATGTCTTCTCAAATGGATGTTTATTTCAACTTCTGAAACATTGCAGAAAAAAAGTTATAGCGAAGATGCCACGATGAGTTGTTTGGAGCAGCGAAACCCTAGAATCCAAAGCTCTGATACCAAATGTTATGAAACTAGCTCAAGAAAAAGATAGAAAAGATAGATCAATGCCTTATAATTCAGCCTCTTCGAGGGGGCAACCTCCTTTACATTACATAAATGAACAATTCTTTTATGATTCAAATGACAAAACCTCCTTTCTATATAGGAGTTTAAGGAGTCACATTATAACCCAACTGACCTAACAATAATAATATAAAGCCACAAAAATAACAATAGAGGGATTCTATGGGGCACAGTGATTACACAATAGGGACAATAGGGGCACAAGAATATTAATAAGGGGTATAACTACAATAGTAATGGGGTAATCACTAGTATTATAGGGACCCAATAGGGGCAGACGCAAGGAAAATGTCAGCACTAAAGACAAAGAAGAAGAAGACAAAAGTCAGGGTTCTAAGAACAATAAATAAAAGGAACCGTGCAGACCCAAAATGGAGGTCACTCCGAAAGTGGTGCTAAAGGATCCTGCTCTTCAGGCACACATAGAACATATGGGGACCTACGCTATAATCTGCAAGTTTATGGGAATAGGGCCCACTGAAAAGGCTTTACAGTTATGGATCAAGTATCACTGGAAACCCAAAGGTAGTATAGATCTGCATCTAGGGTCCAAGGGGTTTTTCACAATGATGTTCACAAACATTGAAGACAAAGACATAATATTCGAAGGAGGACCCTACTTTTATGCAGTAGCTGGCCTTTATATGCGGCCTTGGAAGATGAACTTTGTGCCAAAGCGGGAGACTTTCCCTTCGGTACCAGTCTGGGTAAGACTTTATTCTCTTCCTCTTGATTATTGGCAAACTAAATCGCTTGCTACCATAGGTAACAAACTAGGACATTTTGTCAAAGCTTAGGAAGCCACAAGAAGAGGCAAATACACTTCCTATGCAAGGATCTGTGTGGAAATGGATCTATGAGGAGCTCTTCCAGATGAATTCATCTTGGAAGTCTTTGATGAGGAATGGTTTCAAAAAGTAGACTACGAGCATATCCCTTTCAGATGTCATAAATGCCATGAACATGGACACGTGTTCAGAGAATGCCCTCTTAGTCAAGCAGATAACAAAGGAAAAACTAAGGAAATGAAGGATTGAGATAGCGTCCAAAAAGTTATAAGCAAAGAAAAATGCGGCAAAAAAGGATCAAGGCAACCACGTAATGAGGGGAAAAAGGTCAGTGAAAATAGGTATCATGTACTAGAGGAAAATGCAGAAATGGAAAATGAAGACCAATCTATGGAGGATGGCCCTAAGGGAATGGAAATGGAAACGAAGGAATATTGCATCCCATCACAAGAGACGGATAATAAGAAAGAAAACATACTAAGTGAAACGGAAACAGAGATGGATCAGGAAATTACCCAAAGTGAAATAGATTTGGAAGATCACGAGCTTCAGGAAATTCTAGATAAGGAGCATCTAGATTTGGAAGGGTTCTTGAGGCAAGGGTCCATGGGAGGGATAGATTCATTACCCCAAGAATACTACAACAAAATTCAGCAACTATTCTTATGGAAAACTCAGGATAAAGATTTAGTGAATGAAAAAAACATTGAAAAGAAGGAACACAGAGGAGTTAAGGTAATGAAAACTACTTTAGGGTGAGCAACAAGAAGTGCAGGTAAAAAGAGAGGTAGGAAAAAGTAGAAGGAGCTCTTGATGGAGTGTGGAAAGTTAATGATAGACTCAGGTAAGATGAAAGATCTAACCAGTTATTCATTTACAAATATTTAAATATGAAGCTTACATCATGGAATATTAGAGGTCTAGGTAGTAAAAGAAAACAAAGAATGCTCAATCATAGAATGAAACTGGAAATGCTAGATGTTATCTTCATCCAAGAAACTAAATGTTCCATCCAGAAAATAAAACAAATCCATAGCAAATGGCTTAATAGATTTGAGTTCCTAGAGGTTAAAGCTGAAAACACAGTTGGGGGCATTCTAACTCTGTGGGATCTAAAGAAAATCAGTATCACAGATGCAGAAGCATCTAGAAACTATTTATCAGTGGTCCTTCAACTAGTGGGGGAGACAAAAACCTTCCTGGTCAGAAATGTGTATGGTCCTCAAAGAATAGATGATAAACTTAAATTATTAGACTCCCTTATTGATCTCGGGCATAGATAGGCTAGGATACTTTGGATCATGGGAGGAGACTTTAACATGATAAAATCACTCTCGGAAAAAAAGGGAGGTACCAAAGCGCTCAACAAAGACTCCTTAGCGTTTCAGACTTTCATAGAGGAGATGAAACTGGTGGATACAGCTCTAAACAATGGTTTTTTTTACTTGGAACAATAAAAGAGGAGGTAAGGCACAGGTAGCCTCTAACTTGGACAGGTTCATGATTTCAGAGGAGCTATTTCTTACAGATAAAGAGATAACAACTACGATCCTTCCTTTTGGAGGTTCTGACCACTGGCCGATTCAAATGGAAATCAAGGGTTTAATCTCTCCCAACAATAGGCCCTTCAAATTCGAGAACATTTGGCTCTCTCACCTAGATTTCATTAGCAATATTGAAAAGTGGTGGTCAGATGATTTGCATTTACAGGGCTCAAAAATGTACCTCCTTCATAAAAAAACTTAAGCATGTCAAGTTAAGACTAAAAGAGTGGAACAAAAGGGATTTTGGGAATATTTTGAGAACAAAAAGTCAGTGGAAATAAAATTACAAGAACTCAACCAGGCCCTAATCAAAGATGGTTTTGACAAAATCAAAAGTGACCTGGCTGATAAACATCACCAAGAATGGGATAATATATGAAAACAAGAGGAAACATTCTAGAGGCAGAAGTCTAGAGTGTTATGGCTCAAGGAAGGAGAGCAGAATACAAGATTCTTTCACAGATCCACGATGGCCAACAGAGCACACAATAGAATCTCAACGATAAAGGATGAGAACGGATAGCTACAGAATACCAATAAGAGTATTGAAGCCGTGCTTGTCTAGTATTTCAGAGATATGACACGAGAAAACAATACAGATAGAGGATAGGCCATCAAAGAAATCACAAGGCATATTCCTAAGTTAGTGTCTAGAGAGGATAATTTTAATCTCAACAGGCCTGTCGGTGAAGAAGTTAGTGAGGGTCTTAAAGACATGAAAAACTGCAAAGCACCAGGTCTGGATGGATTCAATGTGGATTTATTTAAAGCTTGTTGGCACATTGTTAAACAGGACATTCTGGATGTAGTGGAGGACTCCAGATCCAGTAAAACGATCCTAAAAGCCCTCAATACTTCCTTCATCTCCCTAATCCCCAAACAAGATTCGGCTCAAATGACAGACAAATACAGATCCATTGCTTCGTGAAATGTGGTTTACAAGATAATCTCTAAGGTAGTGGCAAACGGACTCAAAGCTCTCCTTCCTTCTTTAGTTTTAGAGGAACAATCAGGGTATTTTGAGGGTAGACAAATCTTAAATAATATCATTCAAGCACATGAGGTGGTCCATATGCTTAACAACAAAAAACAGGTGGGGATGATAATGCAATTAGATATAGCAAAAGCCTATGACAAGGTCAATTGAAGCTACATCAAAAAGGTTATAATGGCTTTTGGGTTCGACCACAACTGGATTCGTTGGGTCATGGCACTGGTGACCTCTTCCAGTTTTTCTATTCTGGTGAATGGCTCACCCTCAAAGAATTCCATTCCTTCTAGAGGCCTTAGGCAGGGAGATCCGCTCTCTCCCTTTCTTTTCGTTCTCATGATGGAGGGACTGGGTATATCTATTAAGCATGCCAAAGAAATGGGCAAAATGAAGGGTCTGCAATTATTGGAAAATGGTCAAGCTTTGACTCACCAACAATTTTTTGATAACACCATGCTGCAAGGGCTCCCCATAGTCAAAGAGGCTTCAATCTACAATCTAATCCTGAAGGAATTTGCTCTGGCCATAGGTATGGAAGTCAATCTTTCCAAGTCAATTTTTTTTCTAAAATAATAATATTACTATTCAGAAAAACATTTCGAGAATTCTGGGCTTCCAAAGGGACTCCCTCCCCACAAATTATCTGGGAATTGGTCTCACAGACAGACCAATGCGTAAAAGTATTTGGGAACATATGATTACTAAATTGCAAGACAAAGTTAAAAACTAGACTTTTCGAGTCTTGAATCTAGCAAGCAGGTTGGTTTTAACAAATGCGGTTCTAAAATCAATCCCGGTTTTTATGTTATCGGCCCTCCTAGCTCCCAAAGGTGTTTTAGAGAAATTTAGAAACATTCAAAGAGATTTCCTCTGGGGTAAAGAAGAAACTAAGAGAAAATGGGCCTTGGCCTCTTGGGACAAAATCTGCCAACCCAAGGGACAAGGAGGGCTAGGCTTGGATGATCAAGAGATTCTTAATAAAACTCTAGGAGCCACGCTTTGGTGGCGCTGGGTTCAAGAGCCACAAGCTCAGTGGGCAAGAATTTGGAAAGAAAAATATGCCAGCTCTTGGCACACTAAAGACCTAATAAGAATGTCTGGTAATGTGAAAGGGTCTCACATCTGGAATAGAGCATGGGATAACAGAAGCCTTGTTCAAAATAATAGCTTCTGGGAAATCAGAGCTAGTGATCTTGCACTTTCTGGGAAGATAACTAGCAGTAGGAACCAATACTGTTAACAGAGGATTTTGTAAGTCTCAAGTAGGAAACAAACAATCAAGGGTTAAATAAAGTCAAGGATTTCTGTGATCAAGCTCAATCCTCAGGAAAATGGAGAAGTTGGAGTAAACTTTACTATGGAGATGATAACCCCATGAAAATTAAGGCAGAAGCTCTTGTAAGCTTACTTAAACAACGAATGATTTTAGGTACAGAGGGGTAGGATCAATTGAGATGGGGTAATAACAATAAAGGTAACTTTTATCTTAAGGAAGCCAAAAGCATTCTTCTTGGGCTAGATTACAGGGCTCCAGACAAGACGTGGCAGTGCCTTTGGAAGTACCAAGGATGGATGAAAATCAAGATGTTTATGTGGTTGGTTCATCATAAAAAAATTATGACTTGGGACAACATATGGAAAAGAGGAGTCATGGGGCCCTCCAGATTTCAGTTTTGTGAGGAGAAGGAGGAAAATATGGAGCACATTCTCCAGAGTTGCTCTTATACTACTTGGTTATGGTATTCCTTCTCTTCCATATTCCAGCAGTCAGACAGAGACATTAGTAGTATCACTAATACCCTGAACAATTGGAGAGTTAACGTTTTAGAGAATGAGTTCATTAATCTGGCCTAGACTTTTACTCCAAGCTTCATAATATGGAATATTTGGAAGGAAAGGAATAAAAGGATTTTCAAAAGTGAAAAGTCCACCCCACAGAGTCTTTTTAATCTTATCCCGAATTAGCTTCGGGATACTATTAATACCATGGTTCAAAATCTCCCCAATAAGCCTCCGTTGGTGTCTGAGCTGAAAATTCTCAAACAACTGGGAATGAAAGAGATTATTCGTCAAGGTCCAAGCAGAAAGGATACGACAATAGATATAGGGATGGAGTTCTGGCAACCTCCACCCAAAGGTTATCTAAAGTACAACATTGATGGGGCTTCAAAAGGCAACCCAAGAAAAAATGGTTTTGGAGGCGTTTTAAGAGATGAAGAGGGAAAAATCATATTTATCTTCCATTATCATCTTGGCAGAGCCACTAATAATATGATAGAATTAATGGCGCTGGAGCAATGCCTGGATTTTCTGACTCAACACCGTTGCTTTAATGTCATTATTGAAGTAGACTCAGAGATTACTATTAATTCTGTGAAAATAATTAATTGTGGTACTCAGCCGGAGAAAGTTTCTAATCATTGGAAACTACTCCTAGTTTACCAAAGAATCCGGATTCACCTCCAGAAGCTGCGTACGGTCAACTTCAACCATGTTCGTTGGACGGCCAATAAACTGGCAGACCTTCTTGCCAACCAAGGGGTGAACAATGCTGATAACGGGATAGCATACAAGTGGTGGGAAATTCCTCATAACTGTTTAAAGGTTCTCTACGAGGAGCAAGCTACAAAAGACAAGGAAATGTTTGATTATCGATCCCGGATAACCGAAATAAATTAATTTTTCTAGCTAGCTATTTCTCTTCCTTTTGAAATGCATTTGATTGAAATAAAAGCAGGGATTTGTCTCATACTCTACCGAAATAAGAGGAAGGGTAGTCTTAGGGTCTCGGAGGAAATTTCAAGGGGTCACTTCCCAAAGAAGCTCATGTACAGTGTTCAGAACAGACAGAAAATGGAAATTGTTTGTCGGCTCAAGGTATCTCCCCTCTTCCCACCTTCATTTCTGAAAACCACGCTTGGGATGGATGTTCAGTGATCGCACATCCCTTAAGCGGTATGTGGTTTTCGTGTTGGGGCAGTGATCACATAGAACGAGTGACACGTGGGCAAGGGATGGTTTCAAATACCACTATCGATCACACACTATTATTCAGACAGGTTGGTGAGTGTGATATTACCCCTAGTCGTTGGATCCAACAACCAAGATCTATGGTTGAGAATCCATATGCAATTTTGTGGGTCCGATGGATGTGTCTCGTCATACCTTTTTGGAGCATCCTCGTGCCAGTTTTGTGGGTCCGATGGTTGTGTACGGGGTTTGATTTTCTTGTGGTAGAGTCAGTGTTTAGTACTATTGGCGGGCAACCAACTTTCTTTTATGGGAAGCGACTATCCTTTACCTTCCTTAGTTATACGGGTGGTGTGTTAAGTGGATTTGATTTCCTTTTAAACGACACTTTTGTTTTGTTCTATGTTTGTGTGTAATTTTTGGTCGGCCGATTTTAGCATTGTATTTATTTTGAGTGTTTGGAGGCTTGGTTGTAGGGTTAGGGTTGGAGGTTAGGTTTGGTTGGACCCCTCGCCCGTGATTATTTTTTGTAAGTTTTTTCCTTAGTCTACAACGCACTAAGGATTGTTGTATTATATGTATTTTAATTGTTGTTTAATGAAATGGAAGGTCCGATTCTTGCTTTAGCAAAAAAAACAAAGTATGGTTCATCATGGTAGTCAGGTTGAGTATTGTTGACTATGATGCCCATGTTAACCATGTCAACAATAGTCAAACATACTTAAATGTATTAATATATAAACTAATTTATAGTTAAAACATTATAAATGTGTAATTTAATTATATTATGAATTTGTCATTAATGTATTAATAATATAATATGTATATAATAATATTATATTAATGTTATAACTAAATATTAAATAATTATATATTAATTACACATCAAAGAAATATTATATTAATAAAATACTTTTTGTTTTTTTTGCTAAAGCAAGTGTGGATCCTTCTGTTTCATTAAACCGAAAAACTAGTGTACAGTTTTACAAGCGTGGAGCTCAAGACATCCAGGTCAAAACCTAATAGCCTTACAAAGAAAACCGAAACCTAAGGAAAACGAACAAAAAAGTAACCTGGCTTTCGGAAAGCCCGTGAACATTCCCACTCACCGCTTTCGAAAAAGCAGGGATCAACTAAGCTATCCAAAAAAAGCACTGAGATCGACAGCCAAAGAAGAAAACGCTCAGTCAAAAAGACCGAAGAATAAAGGTCCGCCCCCCCAAGTTGCAAGATCAAACTCAACCGTTGATCTCCATTTACTAAATCCAACGGATGATATTGATATCTCTCCGGACAAGAAGGACTGAAGTTCTTGAGCAGGGAACAAGTTGACAAAGAATTAGGGAAACAATTTACTTCTAGCATCCATAACCTTTATGTCTTAGCGCAAAAAAAACAAAAATATCAATAGAGATTTTTTATGCTAGAATATAACCATGGATTTCGAATTGCAATCTAGGGATCCAAATCCTTGAGGAGATAGCATAAACATACCTATAACGTTACAGGGGAAAAATATTGGTTATTTCGAATTGCAATCTAGGGATCCAAATCCTTGTGGAGATAGCATAAACATACCTATAACGTTACAGGGGAAAAATAGAAAAATAGATTAAACTTCAGTGGGATATAAATTCCGTCCTGGAACTTAGAATTAGGCAACTTAAGAGGAGAATCCATTTGTTTGCCCACCATTTTTAATTGAGCAAATATATTTTCTTAGGAAATCAAAATAAAGATTTTGGTCACTTATAAGAGTAGAATTCCCATGACAAGATATAGATTTCGCTTTAAATTTAATTTCGACTATAAATAATAGAACTATTGCATAGTAGAAGTAAGGTGTACGTATACTATAGTAGAAATAGGATGAGGCAAATGCAAAAACTAGTTGGACTCATTGAACTATGGAAAGAAGGTTTCCAGAATAATATTGTTACTAGTGAAATCTTTCTAAATGAAAAAGGTACACCTGTATGTCATTACTAGACGAATAAGGCTCTAAATGTTCCATGATGCTAATGATACAGGAAATGCTACATGAGTATAGATGTCCACTCAAAATTGTGAAACCATGATAATGAAGAGGGTTGAGTACCTAATTCGTCATGTCATTACTAGACGAATTAGGCTCTTTAGGTGACGCTAATTTTCAATATGGACACTTAAAGTAAGGAATTATGGTGACACTTGCTCATAGTGGTGAGAGGCTATGGATGAAAAGTGTTAAGGCCTATGTGACGTTTGATTTCAAATTCCAAAACAAAGGCTAAGAAATTCCTTAAGCTAATATATTTCCAAAAGGAGGCTGTGCTTATAGGCACTAAAAGTAATTAAGTGCGTGCAATTTACATATTAATGAAAGTATCAAGTAGGAGATGCTTGTCATGACTAGTTTTTACATAATTCAAGAAAGTATGCCAATAATTGTTATCATGTGAATTTTTCCCACACACTTGTATAGGTGATCACTATAAAACTTCATTAATTTATTGAGACCAAGGTTAATTTAATAAGAAGCGTGCTATAAAACTTCATTAATTCGTTAAGACCAAGGTTATCTAAGGTAATTAATAAGAAGCGTAGAATACATTAATAAAACTTTACCAAGTGGGTTTTTTTTCCATTTGTGCAAAATCACGTTTTAGGATAAGAATCTAAACTTCTCATTAATTTTAATTCACATCTCATATTTCTAGATTAACATAGCTTATATAATATTGTGATGTGGCATATAACTCTCATGTCACATTATTATTATTATTTCTATGATTTTCTTAAAAGGCTATTTTTTGGAATAATTTTTTTCTCATAGTAAATTCTTCGAAATGAACATTTTTTTTTAAAGGTATAAAAATAATTAAAAGGGTCTTGTTAAGTAACGATTGAAAATCTATGATGTTTTAATTCTGCAAACATGTGTGCAACTAAGTAAGATATATACACCTTAAATTGCCTACAAATCTCTAAAAATAACTTAATATTTTTCCCAATTATTAATAAATCATTAACAAATTAGATCTCAAGAGCTTGTTTAGGTAAATTATCCCATATTAGATGTGTAGAGACTGCCTTTGAACTAGGGATCAAATAGGACACCGATTTATTTATAAATGAAAATGTCAAATAACAAAACTACATTTTCCCTATTATTAATGCTACATATTATATTAAAAGTGGAAAACCAACCATCCTCTAACTATGGCATGAAACTATATATATATATATTGAATCAGTTACGGAGAATCCACAGTATGAACATTTTTATGCCAACGTTTCAAATCTCAACTGGGATCCATCATCAGGACTTATGAATGATGATACAAGAAGAGCTGCTTAGAAGGAAATAAATAATAATGTGGATAATAAATTTTAGGATTAGCAGAATGTCGGCTGAATGTTTATTTTAAATTATTTATTATAATTTATTTATTGATTGATTATTTATTACAATAATTTACTTTACAGGTGAGTGAATCTAATAATTTCAAAATTTTTTAAAAACCTAAATGGACTAATGATTTAATATATAATTTATTTAATTAAAGTTATCCTGTTTATTTATGATTTGTGAGAAGAAAAATTAATTAATTATATTATTAATGCGTTATTAATTAATATTTAATTAATATTAATAAATGTTAATCAATATTATACTTAAAATACTATCATATGATAAAGATAATGTATTAACATAATATATATTATTAATAGTTTTATGTCATTATATAGTAATATATTAAGTATATATCCCAAAAATGGTTTATAAACTTATTCACCCATATAAACAAGTATATATTTGATATATAACTTTCATAAAATCACCTAGTTAGTATCTTATTTCTAATATTTATTTATTACCTAGTTCATATTTGCATATTTTCATGTATCCAACTTCCTCTTGAACTTTAGTAGCATTAGACACTTTCAACCTTTCTTTATGGCCTTAAAAATTTAGCAGCTTTGCTCCCATAATCCTTACCATGTGTTGATGCCTCCATGTTTTACCTTTAATTCCCCATTCTAACCAAATTTAACCTCAAACCCTCCCCTCCTTACTTACCACTCCTGAATCTCCAATAAAACCCACTCCATCAATGAAATTCCACATACTAGGATTATTGATACCATTTCCCTCAACTTCTAAGTTTAATGTAGGGAGAGTACTAATTATTACCTAATAAACAACAATACCTCCATCAAAAGAATAAACTCCTATTGTTAATTTATTGAATTCAATACCAACTTTTGAATGCTATAGAGTTCCCTAACAAACATTCCAATCATTAGATATTATTAAAGATGCTTTAATTTTGAATCAATACATATGTTGTTATTAGCACATCTCCTTAAACCCTTCATCATAATCTTAGCATTCAATGTTCCTGAAATTATTGAATTTTCCTTAAATCTAGATTGAACATTAATATTAGAATAGTCTTCATTGAAAAGATGTATTAACCCTGATTGGGATTTGTAGTATTATACACCTTATTCACCTCTATTCACCTCTATTCCCATAGACAAGAAATGTTTAAACTTCCATACAAAATCCTCACCTTCCATATCTACTCCGAAACATAATGTCCCAGGTAAGTCACAATGACTCATTTATCAATCATCATTCTAACATAACTATTTGTAAAATTACTTTATCTTCATAACAAAAGAATTTCTACCCCCAACTTCCCTTATCTTAAATAAATTTAAAATAACTTTACATAATTATCATATAATTAGTAATTATCTTAAAAATATTAAATATGACTTACAAATGTACTGTGTTTCACTAAGAAATAACAACAATAAATCTTCTGTAAAATGAGAGATTAAATTATGAAGTTTCTCCCATAGGAAATAATCCATAAATCTTAAATATACTAGTAAATCATAAATTTAATTTTTAAGTAATAAATTAATTTATAATTTTTTTAATATAATTATTTAATATAAAAGCAATACAATATGCATTTGTTGCTTAGTATCTCTTTTTATGGAAAAAATAATAGATGGTAATTATTGAATTCTTGAACAAATTCATAGATTTAAATAATGAAGCACATTTGAATACGATGAAGGGAAGTAGATGAAGGAAAGTAACTCAAGTAATTAATGGACTAAATAACCTTGAAGCTAAATAGAGATAGGTGCATAGATAATTTTGGATGGAATATTAGCCCCCACATCATAGTTTGATACAAAAGCTAAGACTTTGTTGAAATCTGTTTGTGCACATTTTATTTCATCTTTAGCTTAGAAGACCTAATAAGGAGGAGAAATTACAATGTCTAGTATCTTTATATTAAATAATGTACATATGATAAAAATAAAATAAATGTTTTTTTAAAAAGCTAATTATTGTAATAAATTATTTATTTAAGTTTAAATTTATACCCATCCTAATTTAGTGGCAAATAAATAATCTATGGTAGAATTTCTATGTAGGAAAAATCAAATTGATCTGAAGTATTTCGTCTTACTCTTGTGGCAAAGAATTTGTATGTAATAAAATATCTAATATAAAACAATACAATGCCTAGCATATTAAAATAAAAATCTACACAAAGGTTTAAGTGTGAGTGCAAAAGATAATAAAAACTTATTTTTTTATTTTATATTTTTGATTTATGATTAAAATTGTGAAAACAAAAGAGAAAATCGTATTTATTGTAGTGTTGACTTAAATTTTATTTTTCATATTGGGTGGTGATTTAAAATTGAATTGTGAGAATATATAATATAACGGTTAATTGAGGAAAATGATTGAACCAAGTCCATTCAATAATAAAAATGAGCAAGGGAAAAATATGAAAAGAACGAGTGTAATATGTCACTGCTTTTTTTTAAGAAAATATTAATTATGAAAAAATCTATAAATTAATTAATTTATGGCACTTGCTCATTAGAAGATTTTTTTTTAAACAATTTTTAATTCTGAAAATTTGATTTTAAACCACATAAAATTAGCTATCCACCAATCAAAAATTAGAAATTCAATTTTAAAAATATCAAAAAAATTTCCAAATTTTAAATATTACTTAATATTTAATTTTACCAAACCTTTAATAAAACTTGGAAAGTCTAAAAAATTTACGAGTTAAAATACTCAAAACATTTTAACCCTTACAATATATTTTTTTTTACAGATATAAAAATAAAATATTCTTTCTATTTAAATAAAAATATTTATTTATATTTATCAATAAAAAAATAACGGCTAAAATCATCCTATGATTCAACCATGTTGAATAAAAATAAGAATCTTATCACACTATGAAAATGTGCTTTATTATTGCTTTTTTGCTTTTTAATTATAAAGAAAAACCTTGGCTGTTTTTTAGGTTGTTAAACCTGCAAAAATATTCAACTATTCCATGTTTACTTTTATTCAATATTCATATAAAAGGTTTTAATATTTATTTAAATTTTATTTATTTTAATTTAAATTAAATTTTGATAATTATTTAGGGGAAATTTAATATTAAATTTCAATAATTACGAACAAATTTTAATATTTTGTTTGCTAAAGTAAGAGTGGATCCTTTTATTGAATTAAAAAAAAGAAATAGTGTACTAAAGGCTTTAACCCACAACTAGCCTTTAGATCCTGAGCTAAAGATCTAGCCGCTGAGGGACATTTTGGGTGGCTAACAAGCACACCATTTAACAAGTCAAATGGACCTGATGGACTCAGTAGATTGTAATTGATAATTACATCGGGTCCATTTTTCACATAACCATCATTTAATTTCTCCTCCCGAAATCCATCATATGCGCGCAATTCCAGATGGTTTGTGCTAATAGCTCGAGCTTTAACCTCCATTTCAGACCCACCAACAAGCGCGATGAATCTTGGTCGTAGGTTGACCGCTATTGATCCAATGGTTACAAATCATATCGTGTGGCCATAACCCACTGATGATTACTGGGCGATGAGGGTGGTATTTCCTCCCCACTCTGAGCCATGTGTTGCATGGTAAATGGAATCACTGCCATATGAAAAAAAATCGCTTCCGGCATGAAGGTGGTGCGATACATCGGAAACCACTTCAAGGGTGGTAAAGCTACCGCAGACATAAAAACGGGATTTTGCAGTTGCCGCGAAAGACTGGATTCTGGTGCCTAGGCCAAAGAAGGATGAAGATCCCTTTTTCCAGCCAACTCCCTAAAACTTCTGGTTCGTTGTTGCCAATCATAGACCTGCATTCCAAAAGCGCTTTTACTTGTGTCATAATTTTGCATAAAAGTCAATCGGATCCCGTCTCTGTGGCTCTGTTTTGGAATATCTTATTGTCCTCTTCCGCCTAACTACAACACTGCTCCCTTAATCTGTTCTGAAACATCTCTCTCCATATCAACGTGACCCTGTTTTTAGTGCATAACACTCCTTGATTGGACAGAATGTCTGCCAATTTATTGGTCGTCCTTCGCACATGAGTGAAACTCACTGTGCGTAAGTCTAGGAGGTGAATTTGTATCCTTTGAAAGACCTGGATCAGCCTCCAATGACTTGAGACTTTTTCCGGCTCTGTTCCACAACATATTCTTTTAACCGAGTTAATGATCAACTCAGAATCGACTTCAATAATAATATTCTGGAGATTATCCTGCTTCAGGAAATCTAAACACTGTTTAAGAGCCATTAATTCAGCCATATTGTTTGTAGCTCTTCCCAGATGGAAATGGAAAATAAAGAGAATACAACGATTATCATCTTGTAGCACTCCTCCAAAACCAGCAAGACCTGTGTTGCCTTTTGAGGCCCCATCAATGTTGAATTTCAGGAAACCCTAAGTGGGAGGATGCCAATAATCTAGCTTATTTGCTGGATTCATAACCTTCCTAACCATCCCCTGAGGAATCAGCCCTTGCATACCCAACCGATGGAGAATCTGCATCTCTTTTTCAGAAGGTGGATTTTTTGGGGAGTTTTGCACAATAGTGCCAACCGTCTCCTTGAGTTGTCTTAAGATCCGCTCAAACATGTGTTGTGTGCTGTTGTGAACATTTTTGAAGATTTTGTTGTTCCTTTCTTTCCATTGCAGTCATTGAGAAGGTGCTCCATTGTCTCCTCTTGAGCTTCACAGAGCTGGCATCCAGAAGGTCCCAGAAAACCTCTCTTCCTAATATTATCCCAAGTCAGAATTTTTTTATGATGTACCAACCACATGAAGAGTTTGATTTTCATCCAACCTTGATGCCTCCAAAGGTTCTGCCAAACTCTGTCCGGTACATTGGAATCCAGGTCAAGCAATATCTTTTTGGCTTCCTTAATATTGAAGGTACCTTCTTTATTGTTGCCCCATCTAAGTTGGTCATGCCCCTCCAAAACAAGAATCTTCCGTTGTTCTAAAATATTCAGTAGTGCATCTGCTTTTGCTTTCAAGGGGTTGTTATCCCCAAATTCTATATTCTTCCAGGTTCTCCATTTGTCTTCTATACTAGTTTGTTCCCAAAAATCTCTAACCCTGAAAAACCCTTTGGTATCCGTTTCTTTCTTAAGGTCCAGAAAGTTCTCTCTTAACAGTGTAGGTTCTCGTTGCCATTTGTCCTCCCAAAACAGAGCCAGGTCTCCTTCTCTCATCTCCCAAAAACTATTTTCTACACTAAGCCTCTATTCTCCCATGCCTTATTCCAAATGTGGGATCCTTTTATGATACAAGTCATCCTTATATTATCATTATCTTGCCAAGTGATGGCATATTTTTCTTTCCAAACAATAGCCCACTGAGCCTTTGGTTCTTTCACCTGACACCACTATAATTTTTCTCCTAGAACGTTGCTGAGGACATCTAGATCATCCAGTCCAAGACCCCCATGGATTTTTGGTTTGCATATCTTATCCCAGGCTACTAAGGCCCATTTATTTCTCTCCTCCCCCTTACCCCAAAGAAAGTCTCTTTCAATGGTTCTGAATTGATGTAAAACTCCCTTTGGAGCTAGAAGTGTTGAAAGCATGAAGATGGGGATTGATTGCAAAATAGCTTTTGTAAGCACCAACCGACCCACGAAGTTTAAAGATTTGATAGTCCATTTTCTTATTTTGTCCTGCATCTTATTAATTACTAGCTCCCAGATGCTTTTGTGCAAAGGTTTATTAGTTAGAGGAACTCCTAGGTACTTGGAAGGAAGGACCTCCCTTTGAAAGCCCAGAATTCTAGAGATATTTCTCTGAATAAATATGTTAGTATTAAAGAAAAAAATCTTAGATTTGGACAAATTTACCTCCATACCTGTGGCTAAGGAAAAGTCATGCAGGATTTTTTTATAAACAAGAGCCTCTTTTACTGTGGGAAATCCCTGCAACATAGTGTCATCAACAAATTGTTGATGAGACAAAGCGTTTCCAGTTTCAGAAAGTTGGATACCCTTGATGTTACCCCCTTCTTTCGCATGCTAGATAGATCACCCAAGTCCTTCCATCATGAGGATAAAGGGAAAGGGAGAGAGTGGATCTCCCTGTCTGAGACCTCTTGAAGGACTAAAGGTCTTGGAAGGATAACCATTGACAAAAATTGAAAAGCTAGAGGAAGTGACCAGTGCCATAACCCATCTCACCCAATTATGACCAAAGCCAAAGGCTAGGACCTTCCTAATATAGGTCCAATTCAATTTATCATAAGCTTTGGCAAGGTCCAATTGCATAATCGTTCCCGCCTTCCTATTGCTTAACAATGAATGTACCACTTCATGTGCTTGAATGATGTTGTTGAGAATTTGTCTACCCTCCACATAACCTAATTGCTCCACAGAAACTAGAGTAGGAAGAAGGGGTTTTAGTCTATCGGCAACCTTTTTGGATATTATTTTATACACCACATTGCACAAAGCTATGGGTCTGAACCTGTCCAGAGTCTGAGCATTACCCTGTTTGGGGATCAAGGAGATGAAAGAAGTATTGAGTGCCTTCAGAATGGTTTTATTCAATCTGGAATCCTCCACTACATTCATAATATCTTGTTTAACAATGCTCCAATAGGCTTTAAAGAAATCCACATTAAAACCATTAGGTCTTGGCGCTTTGCCATTCTGCATTTCCTTAACTGCCTCACTTACCTGCTCTTCAGTCATTGGCCTGTTGAGATTGAAATTATGCTCTCTTGATACTAGTCTAGGTATATGCCTTGTTAAGTCTCTGATAAAATGATCTCTATTTGCATTGGTATCCTTCGCTACACCTTGAAAGTTCTGGACTAACACAGTTTCAATCTCTTCATGGGAATTGCAAAGATGACCTCCCTTGTCCTTGCTTGAAGAGATCCTATTGTGAGATCTGTTCGCCATGGTGGATCTGTGGAAAAAACTGGTGTTTCGTTCCCCTTCTTTTAGCCATTGCACTCTAGATTTTTGTCTCCAATATATTTCCTCTTGTTTATATAAGTTCTCCCAGTCTTGATGAAGTTTGGTGACTTGTTCATCTTTGCCTCTATCAAAGCCCTCTCTAATAAGAGTTTGATTGAGTGTCTACATTTTGTTTTCGACCTCTTTTTTCGTTGCAAAAGTATTGCCAAATTCATTCTTGTTCCAATATTTGTGTCTGAGGTTGATTTATTTTAGTCGTTTGTGGAGCAAAAACATTCTTATTCCCTGAATACGCAGATCTTCTTTCCACCATCTTGCTATATTGCTGATAAAATTTGGGTGGGTAAGCCATATATTCTCAAATTTGAAAGGTCTATTCTTGGGGGTTACAATAGCTTGTACCTCCATTTGAATAGGCCAATGGTCCGAGCCACCAGAGGAGATAATTCTCACTATCATTTCCTTGTCTGTGAGCATAAGGTCCTCTAAAATTATGAATTTGTCTAACTTTGAGGCTACTTGAGACTCCCCTCCTCTCTTGTTGTTCCAAGTAAAGAGGCCATTATTCAATTTAGTGTCAACTAGCTTCATATTATCTATGAAAGCTTGAAATGTTGTAGAATCTTTGCTTAAAGTTTTTCTTCCCCCTTTTTTTTCTGATAGTGATTTGATCATGTTGAAGTCCCCGCCCATGATCCATGGAACTCCTGCATGTCTATCTCTTAGTTTTACAAGAGAATATAGAAATTTGAGTTTGTCATCCAGTCTTTGTGGGCCATAAACATTTGTGACCAAATAAGTCTCACTGTCTCCCACAAGCCGAATAATCACTCATAAATAATTCCTAGATGCATCAACATCTATTATGCCAATCTTTTGGGGGTTCCAAAGAATGAGTATGCCTCCTGCTGTATTATCTACTTTAACTTCTAGAAACTCAAATCTATTGAGCCATTTGCTATGAATTTCTTTCATTTTTTGAATGGAACATTCGGTTTCCTAGATAAAGATCATATTCAAAGCTTCTTGTTTCATTCTAATGCTAAGTATTCTTTGTTTTCTTTTACTTCCTAAACCTCTAATATTTCAAGTTGTGAACTTCATTATTAAAGATTTGTAAAAGAGTAACTGGATAGGTCTTTCATCTTACTTGATCTATGATTAGCCTTCCACATTCCATCAATAGCTCGTTCTGCTTTTTCCTACCTCTTTTCTTTCCTAGGTTTCTGGGAGCTAATCCTGGTGTGGTTTTCATAGTTTTCACTCCTTTGTTGCCTTGCCTTTCATTTTTTCTTTGCATTTCCAGCTCTTTGGCTTGAGTTTTCCATAGAAACAGTTGTTGTACTCAGTTGAACTCTTCTTGAGGTACTGATTCTACCCCTCCAATGGTGCCATGTTTCAATAATCCTTCCAGATCTAGGTTTTCTCTTTCCAGAATCTTCTACAGTTCATTATCCTCCATTTCCATCTCAGTCTGAGTCATTTCTTGATCCATCTCAAGTTCCCCATCACTTAGCAGTGTTTCCTTATGTTTAGTAACATCTTGTGCTTGTTCCCTATCTTCTTCTTTCTCCTTCTCCCCTGAGCTTCCTTCCATTACCTGATCTACTTTTGGTATTTATTCCTCTTCTTCGAGAACTTGGAACCTGTTCAGACTGGCCTATTTCCCTTCTGTTTGCTAATGCTTTGGCCCCCTTTTTCCCCTTTTTCCTCTATGTCCCACTTTGTGAAAGATTTCAGTGTCTTTCATTGTGGTTGCTTTACTTTTGTTCTCTATTCTGCTGAAAGGGAAGTCTCTAAATATGTGCCCATGCTCATGGCACTTGCGACATTTGAAAGGAATATGTTCATAATCTACTGTTTGCACCCATTATTCATCAAAAAATTCCAAGATAACCTCATCTGGTAGGGCTCCCAATAGGTCAATCTCCACAATATTCTTGCGAAGGAAGTATATTTTCCCCTTTTGGTGGCCTTAGAGGCTTTAAAAAAACACCTTAGTTGATTACCTATGGAAGATAACGATTTAGTTTTCCATTAATCAAGAGGTAGGGAGTAGAGTCTTACCCAGACTGGGACTGAAGTAAAAGTTTCTTGCTCTGGGACAAAATTCATCATCCACGACCGCATGTAGAGGCTTGCTGCCGCATAGAATTAGGGTCCTACTTCAAACACCCTGTCTTTGTCCTCAATATTTTTCAAGACCACAGTGAAGAATCCCTTTGACCCAAGGTGTAGGTCTATGCTTCCTTTCAGTTTCCAATGGTATTTAATCCATGTTTGTAATGCCTTTTCAGTGGGCCATAATCCCATGAATTTACAAATGATAGCATAGGTTTGCATGTGGTCCCTATGTGCCTGCAGATCAAGATCATTTAAAACTACTCTAGGAGTGACCTCAGTCTTGGGTTTACATGGCCCCTTCTGTGCCTTCTTTTCTACTCCCTATTTTTGTCTTCTTCCTCATTGTCTTTCATGCTATTGACCTCCCTTGGTTTGTTGAAATACCGATCCTCTTCTAGATTATTTTTCCTTTCTCCTGTAGGCCCTCTGATAGATTCTAAAGGTTTCTTACCATGACTGGCCACTGCCTGCCTGTAGGAGTGAGTGGAGCTCCCCCCTTTGCACGCCTCCATGGAGCTCAGAAACCTGAAACCCTAGCTAATCGTCTATTATTTGTTGTTCGATGTTCGCTCCTCATGTAGTTGTGTCTAACTCGAATACATTTTTAATATTAATAAGAATATAATTTTAAAATTAATAGGAACTATTTGTAAATTAATATAATCATAATGATATTTTTGGATATCTTTATTATGTATGTGGAACAAAGATTGTGTCCAATAGTTTGGTGGACACTCTAAGTATCTTTTCAAGCCAAATGAAGTATATGGATTAGAAAAGGGTGCAAATAACATTAATGATGATGGTGTTGATTAATGTCCACTGAGACCACTAATGTCTACCAGTACTTAAGAAAACAAGAGATTAATTGAGACTTTTTAATATTTTATTTCTACTATCAAAGAGAAGGGAAAGCATTGTTCATAGATCACTATGGAGCGCTTGGAAGGTATGCTTTTTGAATAATAATCTAGTGGTTTTCTAATAAATTTCCTAACCTTTTCTGCATTATAAGTCTAAAGAATAAAAGGGTTTTGATAAATTGTGTGAAAATGGATAAACAAAGCTCAATCACCAATAATCGATGTTTTCTATGCAGAAGGACGCGGAAACAGGGGATCATCGAGCGAAAACAAGAAGCAAAGGGAAAGCAACTGCTGTCCCATCGCTAGGGAACCGGATGCGGACGCGATCAAGTAAAATTAGAGCCGAATGATCCAGGAAAAGAACGTGGGACGCCAAGACGGAGAACGCAAGAAAGGAACGAGAAGAACTAAACGATTAGCGAATCCCTCAGGATCTCTGATCCTGAGGGATCGCTGCTTTAGCTTATCTTTTGTATCTAGATATCTCCGTCATTTCTGTTATATAAAGATACCACGCCATTGAGCGTAGGGGATCACTTCGTTTCTGCATCTGAAGTAGCTTCAAGCGGTGTACCATTGGTAGCCAAGGGCCCAGCTCCAACGGTCACTCGTTGTTGTATCATACGGTGATTGGTGTGGTTTGATTATTTCTTTTGTTTCAGCAATCTGATGTATCTTTTATATGATAGACTATGCTTCTTAGCTAATCTCTGAATCTAAATAAGTTTCCTAACTCACGTCTCTGTGTTACATAAAGTGAATCTATTCGAATTGCATCCATTTCTATAACAAGGTATTAGTATGACTGGTATCATCATTGGATTCATATAAGACAAGTGTTTGCGAGATTTGAAGACAATATCATTTTGCTCAGAAATATAGTCACATCATACATTACTCTCGGATTGTTGTAATAGTTTAGAACGTGTACATCCATTTGCGCTTACTGTCCCATTTGAGTTTGTTGTTCCGTTTGATTGACGTTTCCTGTTTGCTGTTCCATTTACTTATGCTGTTCCATTTACTTATGCTGTTCCATTTGATTACTGCTGTTCCATTTGATTACTATTGTTCCATTTTATAACTGCTGCTCCATTTACTTTCGCTTATCCGTCTTTGTTGCTTTCGCGTGATAGCAGGCCTAAGACTGTAGTGAGCCCAACAAGACGCTGCCTGACTCCCAGATCTATAAGTCCAAGCTTTGGTTTCCTTATTTATCAGTTTCTAAAGGGAAGGGTTATTGTTTCCGTACCCTTGACTGATCAAATTGATTTGTGTGATTTTATCTTTTGAGTTGGTTTAGTTACAGTTTAGTGTCCGTTTCCTTTCAAATCATTAGAGCGCTATACTACCGAGCATTACTTGGGCAAAACAGCCTCGGATTGAGTTACTCCTTGAAAGAACAAAACGATCCTGGATTGACTTAATAATGTGGAAT
>APFE030463953.1:0-15752 GCA_000404065.3 Pinus taeda | reverse complement strand
TCATACCTTCTACCATACCTTTACCATGAAGTATTCGAAGGCCCTTCTCTCCAATATGTCCAAGCCTTTGATGCCATAGCATGGTCTTCTCTCCAAAGACCACTAGATTTTCTGCTCCACTTTCAGGAACCACAAAACTATTGCACGCATCAACAACAGTGCTACCTTGCAGCTTGTATAGAGTTCCAATCCAAACTCCTGCATCAATACCAGTGCTCCTTGAACCATCTTGTAGGTATCCTTCTCGAACACTATTTTTACACCTGCATCATCCAACTTGCTTACAGAAATCAGATTTCTGGCTAATGCAGGAATATGCAGAACACCCAGAAGTTTTCTAACCCTTCTACCTTGCAACTTCAATTTTACTTTTCCGCGACCAATGATTCTAGCCTTCCTATCATCCCCTACGAAGACATCACCACCATCGTATTTATCATACTCATGGAACCATTCTCTATGGGGAGTGAAGTGAAAGGATGCACCTGAGTCAATCAACCATGCCTCATGATCTACATGTGTACTTGAAGAAGGCAAGTACACATCCCCACATTCATCTGAGGTGGTTTTTGCCTCTGCAGAAGAAGCATCATCAGATCTTTTCCTTTGTCATGAGCTTCAGATTTAAATTCCCTTTTGTAGTGCCCTTCCTTTTCGCATTTCCAGCACACCACCTTTACATGCTTTCCTGGAGATTTAGATCTCCCTCTAGATTTAGATCTCCCACTCGATGACTTATTTTTTCTGTTTTGGGACCGTCCTCATACAGACAAGGCATTTCCATTCTATCTCTCCATATTTTTCCATCTCATCTCCTCCATCAGCAAGTATGAGACTATTTCATCAAACTGCAAGGCAGTTGCATTGCTACATATTGCAATAACCATACTAACCCATGAATCTGGTAGAGAACACAACAAACTGATGCACTTATCTTCATCTGAAATTTTAATATCAACAGATGCTAACTGACTTACCACAGTATTAAATGCGTTCAGATGCTCTATCACCGAGTCTCCATCTTTCATCCTCGGGTTATATAGCTTTTTCTGCAGGAATAATTCATTCACCAGAGAAATAGATTGGTAAAAAGTCCCTAACTTGTCCCGCAAAGCCTTCGTTGTAGCTTCCCCTGATACATTCAGCAATACTGAATCTGAGAGACACAATCGTATTGTGCTCTTTGCCTTCCGATCCAACTTCTTCCATTCTTCATTGGACACTCCCTCGGTTTTGTACCTGCATCTACCACAATGCACTGATATTTATCCACCAACAGATCCTCCATCTTGAGTTTCCACAACTCAAAACTCTGACCATTAAATTTCTCGATCTCTATCTTTCCACTGCTCGCCATCTTCTTTCACCACCATAATCGATCTTGCAAATCTCCCACTGAACAGGGTCTACCACAGGCCCGAGAAAAACCCCTCAGCAACAAAGGCGTCCCCTTGAAGCGAAAACTACTTTGATACCAGATGTAGGTATTAACCCCGTACAGAAATTACTTGCATACGAATTCTAAAACACAGAAAATAAACAATGCGAGAGCATAACACATAAAACACATATACACAGATATTTCCCCTAGATCCCACAACTGGGACTACCAGCTTGATTTTTTATTATATTCCTTTCAATGTTACAATACATATTTATACATGCCGAAGCATCCAATACCATGGACCGAAAACCACCACGTCCAAAACCACCGACCAAAAACCATAGGTAGGTTCGCCCAACCTAATATAGGGTCCAAAAAAAAAATTCCTGAGGCATTGCCCCGAACCCTGTAGAGGGGGGATTCCCACCCCCCTGTGACCCCCTTGCTATGCAATCGACGCAACAAAGGGGGGGATCCACCTCCCCTCTAACCCCCCGGTTCACTGCGTAGGTTAGTCGTGGAAAGAATATAACAAAACCCAACAGAAACACCAAGAAAATCAACATCATGGTGAAAAGGAATTTGAAGTGGGGGATTGGGTACTTTTAGGCCACAACCATATAAACATATGTCCCTCAAGCAACAAAAAAATGATAATAAATTAGAACTGATGTGTGTTATAGACGTTTGGAAGCATGGCTTACAAATTGGAGTTGCTTTTATATTCATTGTACATCCAATCTTCCATGTTTATTACTTAAAGAAGGTAATCAATGACAAGATCCAATCCAAACTATTTTACAAGATGGTAATGAAGAAGGGAACACCATAGTATAACCAAAAATAATCCTTGAAACAAGGCTTAAGCAGCTAAGAAATCAAACAATTATTGAATACCTCATCAAATTGAATAACCTACCATTGGAAGGGGCGACATGGAAACATTAGTTATTTATGTAGAAACACCCACAATTAGGCAAGTTTTTGTTGAAAAATGAAATAAGAAAATCTTAATTTAATTTTGTCCTTGAATTAAATTAGGAATTAAATTGTAATTATGATTCTCATAGCAACTTGTAATAGTTAACTATGTTAATTTGACTTGGCTGAGTTAATTCGAGTTGGGAGTCTATCTAGAGTCATGTAGAGTGGTTCCTAAATTTTAGGGGACCAGGTTGAGTTCTTTTGAGTTAATAAAAGTCTTTCAGTAGAAATCACACAACATAATTTTTTGATTTGTAATTATTTAATTCAGTCTAAATGAGTTAAATTTAGTTAAATTAGTTCCAAGGATGGAGGAATTAGTGGGAGATCCAGTAGTGGGGTGTAACCTACAGTCTTGGGGTGAAACCCACACCGCTCAACCAGTAAATTGAAGATTCACTCATGCATGTTAGATCAAAGAAAGACCTAGTTGAGATTGGAGTTCAGGGGCAGTGTACTATCAATTGTAAAATCATTTAAAATAAACCAATGGTGCATACAATCAGAGGAAGGCCTATTGATGGATTGTGCAGTTATGGATGAGGAAACTCCCAATTAAATACGGGCTAATTCCCTAGGAAACTGCGTAAGGAAATAGGAGCTTGACATGCAGTAAATTTGGTTAAGTATTGGTTGGAGCTTGTTTGTGAAGCAATGAGATAGATTTTGATAGTGCAAAGTTTGCTTGGGTTTGAGAAAAGCATTGTAATCTTCTCAAATTTTCTAATTAATGCAATATATAGATAATAGAGGTTTTTAACTATGTATTTCCCAAGAAAATTATTGTGTTATGTGAGATTGAATTCTTCCATTTTATGCTTCATAATTTCATCGATCAATTATTGTTTCCACTGATGAGTAGAGTAGACTCAATTTAATTGTTTTAACATATTACAATATACAAGGAATTTCTACATGGTATCAAATTTGAATCACTACAGAAGAGGAGAACATGATTTTGTCTTTTGTAGGAGAAATCAAATTTGCAGCATCATACTTCAGAACCAACAAGACATCGTTTTATGGATTGAGGCTCAAATGTGCCCTTGAGGGTAGTTTTACTATATTTCTTATAAGGATAGGATGGAGGTAGTGTTGGAAGACAACGGGTTTAAGGAATTCATAGAAAATAATATTCCTAAGCCTCCAACAACTGATGCTTAAGATCTAGTAGAGTGGAGAAAGTGTGTGTCAAAGGCGAGAAGGATTATCTTAGAAATAGTTTGAGATCATATTGTCTTGAACCTCCATGGTAAGGAAAATCCATTTGCAATGTGGAATACCTTGTTGGAGCTACTTTAAAAAAATAGTGACCACAGGAAGCTGGCACTGAAGGACAAGATTAGAAATATCAAGATGGAGAAGGGCGATACAATACCAAATTATTTGACCAAGTTCACCCAATGTCAAGATGATATTGGAAGTGTTCATGTTATAGTTTCTAAAGATGTTATGGTGAGCCTAACACTTCTAGGACTTCCCAAGAGATGGCATAGCTACCAAGACTCAATTAACGGGAGGGAGAAGCTACAAGATTGGGAGAAATTGTGGTCCTACTTGTTACAAGAAGAGATCCGACGAAACACAAGAGATGGATCCTAATCCAAGCATGATGATGAGAACTGTGCCTTAGATGGAAAGAAAAAGAAAGGGAAGGGGAAGTCATCCAATTCCAAACCAGATTCTATTCAGGTCTTCAAGAAGAAGGAAACATCGATGATTAAATTGTTTCACTGTCATGAGCTGGGACACTCCCACAAAGTGTTTGCATAAGAAGGCTAGTAAGGAGCCTTCAAGAGGAGCAACAAGTGAAGTTCTTGCTTCACAATTCGAGTTGGATTTCACCCTCATCTCTTGCATGGTGATATCGGTGATGGGTAGTGTATGGTACATGGATAGTGGAACCTCATTCCATATGACCGGAAACAAAGAGTTCTTCAGTGACTTGGTGGAGAAGGACCTATAGATGCACATCGATATGGGAGATGATGGGAGGTGTTACACAGTATTTTGTCGCCGTCCCTGTTACCCCTTCTTCTGTACATTGGAGGACCTATTCCGGGACCTGTGAGAAGTGACATGAATTGAAAACACCTGCTTTGTATCCCTTAAAGTATGTACTCTATATTCCTTGAAGACACCTTCTGCAAAATACCCAAAAATGTAGCCCTTTCTCCATTGGCGTTGTTCCACAGTGTATTGCTCGCGCCAATGGGGTAAATCCTCCAAATATGGCGTGCCAGCTGGCGCTCTGTCTTAGAGTCACACTAGTTCCAACCCAGTTGGGTAAAGTTTTTAACCATGAAACTTCCGAAGGTTCCTTCAACCTTATCCATGAACTAATTCCAGTTTGAAGTGGTTCAGTTGGGCTTCGAATCTCCCAAGGAGGGAAGTAGTTCTCCACCTCTCATGGAAGCTTCCTAATGATAAGGGAAATCCCATGAATCAAGTGGATGGTCTTATCTACTCCTCCTATCCCTATATAATCTTGTTCCTTCCCCTTTGACAAGCTAGTTGGTAATTCTTAGTTAGTAATACTTTTCAAGCTCCCAAAGTCTGAGGATTGCTAAGCTCATCTTGCAAGAAGCCTTGTGTATCCCTATGAGGCTAAATCCTTAAGGAGGAGATACCCTTCAAGGACAACCTGGACCCCAGCAGGGATACCCTTCGGGTCAACCCTATGGGAATCCGGGACAACCTTACGCGCAGCAAGGACAACCTGGAAACCAGTAAGGCTACCCTTCTGAGCAAGGTGGCCAGCCTTACATGCAGTAAGGCCAGCCCACTGCTCAGCCTAGTCAGCCATCTGGTCTACAAGGACAACCTTCGGTTCCGCAAGGACAACCAAACACCCAGCATGTCCAACCTTCTGGGCAAGTAGGTCCGTCTCAGATCCAGCCAGGACAACTTTTAGGCCAGATGGCCCAACCTCAGTCTTCGTAAGGATATCTCTCTGGGGCGACTCAACTGGGCATGCAGATGGTTCCTGCTTCTCAAGCTCAACCTGGTTACCAGCCCCAGAATCAAACTGGTCTCCAGCCACAAGGTGGGTACCAATCCCAACCTTCTTATCAAATGCAGCCTAGTTCCCAGGCTCAATATGGAGCCTAGCAACCATATGGATACCAGCAACCCCAGGGGCAAAATCAATTTACCCCATATCAAAATTACCAGCAACCCAATGTTGCTCCTGCAGGACAGTATGGTAACCAATGGGGTGTTGGGGGGCAGAACCAGAATCAACCATCCGATTACGGATATAACCCTTATGGACAAAGTTCCTATGGACAAGGTCAATGGGGGCAACCAGCAACTGGATGGAACTCTAGCCCTACCTCATATCCGCAGATGTCCTTCAATCTGCAGCTACCATTTCTAACAACATTGGAACTGCCCGATGTGTCGAAGTTAACTAATGATCCTATTTTGCATAACCCACAATGGCCACCGGTTCCAACTAAGATACCTGACAATTGTCCCAAATTCGATGACAAAGCTGGAGAGGATCCTCAAGCCCATGTAATGACTTATCACCTTCGACGTTCATCCAATTCATGGCTTGATGATTCGGTTCGACTTCGCCTATTCCAAAGGACTCTCACTGGCTCCGTTGCTAAATGGTATATTGAATTGACTCGTGGGTATTTTCAAGATTTTAATTCATTGGCAATGGCATTCCTCACTCATTTTCAGCTACCCATTCGGTACGAGATAGGGACCCACCTCCTTACGTCTCTCAAGCATGACACGGCTACGCACATATCTAATCATATACATGAATGGGGAAGGCATCGTCGGTTGATCAAGTTTTGGATTCCTGATCAACTCCTCACTGATTGGTTCACAACTTCCTTTGTCCCTAAGATCGCACGGGACATTGCCATGGGAGCTTGTGTGACTGAAGAGCAAGCTATTACATGTGCTCAGTACCTTGAATTAGTTTATTCTCAGTCAGGTACTTTATATGAGTATTTTCCTGATGCCCCAAGACTCGGTACATCCAAGGCTCCACCAAAGCCATCTGTTGATGGAGTTATTGGCTCTGTAAATTCGTCATCCAAAAATCATCCTCGAACCCTGTGAAGCAAAAATCGAATGCTTCTAACAAAAAAACTTCTCAGGGTAGTTCAAATTCTGGAAGTACTTCCGAGGTTAACGTCGTCCAGTCCACCACAGCGTGTAAGGCCTCGAAAGGAAAGAAAAAGGGGAAAGAAAAGAATAAATCTGAGCAACCTAAACAGGATTCCTCCAAACCTCCATCCGAGGAAGGAGCTAAGCGCAAACCCAAGTATCCTTGTCTCATCTGTGATGAGGATCACTACACTAAAGACTACCCAACGCGGTCCGAGGTTAGTCATTTGTTGAAAGGTGCCCCTGGGATTCCTGCGGTTCTTAAAGAACCTTTCCCCTCTCAACAGACTCAAATGGTGGCTGATCCATCTTCGTCTTCTTCTCCCTTTGGTTCCCAAGTCTTCATGGCTGGATCCATTCCCGTTCATGTAACAACTCGAACAAAGGAGTATATGTTGTCTGCCGGGAAGGAGCCCGAGGTTCCCTCAAGCGCTCCTTCATCCAGCTCTGATCCGCTCCATATCGAGAGACGAAGTACTGAGATGACCATCTGACCCCCTCCCAAAGGAGTACTCAAGATATCATCTTACAACCCAAATGCTCGTGCTGATCAGCACTACAGCATAGTTGAGGACTTAGTGCAGGCTCCGTCGGCTATGATCGCCTTAGAAGTTCTCCAGAGCTGCCCCCATCAGAGGAAGTCCTTGCTATCAGCCGTCGGTGGCATCGACATGGCAGATTCAGATTTGATAACCTTTGACCTCGAGAGCCATGTACCAAGGTTGCCTCATCAGATCGCTTTTCTCATACAAGTCATCATCAATTCAAAAACGATCCATTGTACAGTTATTGATTAAGGCGCGTCAACTTGCATCATGTCTATTGCTTGTTGGAAAGCGATCGGGTCTCCGACTCTGAGCCAGTCTCCTACAACGTTGGAAGCCTTTGATGGGAGAGAATCTCGTCCCTATGGTATTCTTCAACGATTTCCGATCACTTTAGAAGGGAAAACTGTTGAAGTAGAAGTTGAGGTTGTTGACCCAAATCTTACTTACAACCTCCTTCTGGGCCAGAGTTGGACATATGCCATGCGTGCCGTGGCTTCATCCCTCTTCCGTGTCATTTGTTTCCCTCACCAAGGAAAATTGTCACGGTAGACTAGCTCTCCTTCTTCGCTTCTTCTTCTTCTTAAGGAAATGTGCCCTTTGTGGAGCATACCTCCATCCCTTTCGAGAGTGTGGGAGCCGGGCTCTTCAAAGATCTCGCCCTCATGGGTGTTTTCCCACTCCCACCTCCCAACCTCGCCTCCATCAGTATGATTTTGATTCGTTCTGATCCCTGGGTCCTTCGCCCCATCGACCAGATAGAATCGTGGGGCGAGCTCAACTACAAGGAGGGAAGTAGTTCTCCACCTCTCATGGAAGCTTCCTAGTGATAAGGGCAATCCCATGAATCAAGTGGATGGTCTTATCTACTCCTCCTATCCCTATATAAGCTTGTTCCTTCCCCTTTGACAAGCTAGTTGGTAATTCTTAGTTAGTAGTTCTACTTTTCAAGCTCCCAAAGTCTGAGGATTGCTAGGCTAATCTTGCAAGAGGTCTTGTGTATCCCTATGAGGCTAAATCCTTAAGGAGGAGATCCATGTCCAAGTGATCAAGGAGAGAGAGGCTTGTTCCCATCCCTTACAAGCTTTGCAAGGCATGTGTTGCTAATTCACCCAGCCAAAGGAGGATTTGACGTCAGAACTTGGTTGTATTCTCTTTCGTTTATCAATAATAATACACGACTATCATTATGGTTCCACTCATGTGTCTTTATTATGATGTTTGAGTTGTATCATTTCTGATTGACACATAGTTGCATTTCCCGGATTTTATGCTTGTATTTTTCTCGTTCTTTGCATGTGCATGTGTCTATTCATGGGGATCGTGAGGATTATGACCAGCTGAAGTGGAAGAATGGAAGCGACGACCCTTGTATGAATATAAGCGTTGGATTTGACGTAGGCTCTCATCATTGGCCTTTGTTTTGCAATTACGAACCTGCGTGTTAGCGTTGTTTGATTGTTGCTAGACCTCAGTTAGGCTAGTGGGATCACCTTTGTCCACAGAGGGGATTTACCTACACAACAGGAGGTATAACACAACCGACATTGGTATTGTTACCTTTCGAATGGATTCTAGTACTCCTCTCACATTAAAATATGCCATGTATGTTCTTGGTTTGAAGAAGAGTTTGGTTTCATTTTCCATGTGGGAGGACCATGGCTACGATGTGATATTAAGTAAGGGAAAGGCTTTTCTTTGTCACATAGCCTTAGGACAAGTGAAGAGGATTAGGGTTCAGGTGAAGAACCTCTACAAATTAGATGTAGAAGATTGCACTGCTTTGAGCACTAAAGCGGAAAAGGTGCAAAGCCGATACATCAGTGAGTTGTGGCATAAAATATTGGGTCACTTACACCATGGAGCTTTGAATATCATGCAACAAATTTCTACAGGACTTACCAAGGGTACACTAGAACAGAGAGACACGTGCAAAGGGTGTACATAGGGGAAGTACACCAAAGATTTATTTCACGATAAAGACAATCAAGCACAAGTGATCCTTGACCGAGTTCACTTAGATGTGTGTGGACTGTTCTCGCACAACATCCCTGACCAAGCATAGGTATTATGTAATATTTTTTAATTATTTTTCCTGTAAGTGTTGGATTTTCTTCATGCAAAACAAATATTAACCTTTCTCTAAATTTTTGTGGATTTAAATCTTGTCGAGAAAGACACTGGCAGGAAAGTTAATGCTCTCAAAAGAGAAAATTGTGGAGAATATGTGTTGAATGAATTCAAGAACTTTTGTGCTTCAGAAGGAATTCGATAGGAATTAATAGATCCTCATAACCCACAAAAAAATGGGGTGGATGAAAGGAAGAATAAAATTATTGTGGGAGTAGCACGAGTGATGTTACATGATCAGGGCCTACCATTTCACTTGTGGGCTGAAGCATGCCACACAAATATTAATTTGCAGAACATAAGCCCTCATCAAATTCTTAGGAGAAGTACACCAAAAGAATATTTTTTAGGTAAGAAACTAGATGTGGTACACTTCAAGATCTTTGTTTCATTAGTCTACTGTCATGTTACCAAGGATGCACAAAAAAATATAGAGCCAACAACTAAATTAGGAATTATCAGCACTTCCTTGCAAATTACAATATTCAAGCCTCTGGATCTCTTAGATGAGGGATCTATTTATAGATGTGTGAAAAGGTGTGAGTCATCTTTGGGTTTTTGATTAGTGTCATTCCACTTGTTGCATTTGGTTCCACTTGGAGATTTCTTGGATCTCATACTCATCCTTGGGCGAATTCAGAGAGACAAGTGTCATATGAGAAGTTTCTAGAAGATTCCATGAGCATCCACTTAGAAAACTATCTCAGACATTTTTCCATACTCGCTCATCGCACCCTACAGAAGGCCTCATCAATATGCATCACACCTGGCTAGTGTAGAAGTCAGTATGCATCACACCTTGATAGTTGAGCAGTTAGTATGGTCCAGTTTAGGCCAATTCTGGATGGTTTTTCAGGTGGAACTTTCGGGGAATGATGTAATCAGTTGACCATGATGTTTTAGGGTATGAAACAACACTTTTAGGGGTTGAGGAGCCCTAGTTTATCGACATATAAGATTGGGGTTGAAGTGCTCAAATATGTCTATAGAAGTTGCCCCCTAAAGCATGAAGTCATAAATCTTTGATGTCAGGTGAAATGCTTTATCATGAGGATCCGAGGTTTCGAACTGGAAGGTGCCCTATATAAGATACAATACAATACATCATCATAATATAATTTTCATGATCTAGATGAGGCGGGCATTCCCATGTTCAGCTTTATAGATTCATTTCATGTACATATAACAGATAATCGTCTACAGTTGCAGATTGGTGATTCTTCATATGTAGAGTCATCATCCTTGGCTTGGATGACCATCTGTGCAGCTTTTGTGTACATTTGATGTCTTTATATCCCTAAATATATCACAGCCTAGATGGATAAAACTAGATCTGGGGTCTTCAAACTCGTTCAATCTTCGCCCGATGTATAAGTCGATCCATGTGAAGAGATGTTATGAAGTCGAACATGGAAAGACATCGCCTAATTACCAGCCAATAATGTGAGCTATTAACAGACGTGAGAGGAATCACCGATAATAATAATGACCCTCAAGGTACTACAATACAATTCACGTGATGTGAATATATGATCTGATGTCCAACACCACGCAAAGTATTTTGGTCGAAGGTCATTGATGTCAACCTATCACCAGAAGTGAGAAACTTGTCATTGAGGCATGCAAGCTTCAAAGTACTGAAAGGGGTGTTTCTAAGTCAACTTCTTGGATAATGTGTTAATGTTGACAAGAAATGACCTATCATAGGAGGGCCTTAATGTATCCCACATCTACGACACGAAACGGAGCAAATGATTTTTCTGGAGGTGAAAACAATCTAACGACACAAGGTTCAGGAATGGCGGTCATGAAAAATGAAGGTTGAAGGTATTGCAGTGGAAGAGGCATTAACTGGGTTTGTGGTTTCTCAACTGAATGACTTATCTTGAACATGTCGGTGACACTAAGATGGATTGGTAGCATTAACCCCAAAAGATGGATGGTGTGGAGGACCAATGGTGAGATGACCAGTGAACGTAATAACCCAACCCGACTCCATCATGGTGATGGAGTGAAAGTGTCATGTTCAAGAGTGACCTTCTACCATAAAATTCTTCAAGTTTTCTTCCCTTTTTCCCCAGTCATTGTTGACCAATACCTCTTTATTTTTGTCAAGCTTGAGGAGGATAACATATGCTTGTTATACAATTTTCCCTTCGAGCAAACATGTTTCTATGTTTTAGCGAGTCTAGCGATACTGAAACTCGTTCTTTTCTAGGTGGACAAGTTTGTCGCTATTGTTTTAACGAGTTTAACGATAAAGATAACTTGGTCCTTTTCATGTTTAGAGAGTTTGAAAAGGGACGAAAAGGAAACTCTATCTCGTCTGGACGAGTTTGTCGCTATTGTTTTAACAAGTTTAACGACAAGGATAACTCGGTCCTTTTCATGTTTAGAGAGTTTGAAAAGGGACGAAAAGGAAACTCCAGCAATCCTTTTTCGTAAGATAATCCTTAAGTCCAAAAAAGGATAAAATAATATGAAAGGGATGACTTTTCGATCACTTTAACAAGGCGAAAATGACAAGCACTCGAACTTTTTTGTGAGATAATCCCTCAAGTCTAAAAAATATTAAAATATACAAGAGGGATGGCACTTGCAATCACTTTAACAAGCTGGAAAGGCCAATTTCTGGACAATCTTTTCATATTTAATGAGTCTGAAAAGGGTTTAAAGGAGAATTGTTTTTGAGGAACGAGTGGTGTTTAGGGTAGCAACTGGTTCCAGGTAAGCTTGGAACTTCTCAAAGCATGGTGATGTGAAGAGGTTGGCTAATAAGACCACTCGTCGCAGTTGTTCCTCAAAAAGGGTAAACAATCAAGTGGAAGCGTATGATCGACCAAAAGAATGGAGGTGATGGGAGGAACACAACCAAGGCTCAAAATGCTGACAGCATGGCAATCACAAAGGTTATTTACTGAAGGTGGGTTCATTTTTTAACGAGCTTGAACGTGGGGTAACTATGCTCAGTGTCAGGTTCATTTTTTAACGAGCTTAAACCATGGGGGAACTATGCTCGGCGCCAGGTTCATTTTTTTAACGAGCTTAAACCATGGGGGAACTATGCTCGGTGGTGGGTTCATTTTTTAATGAGATTTAACCATGGGGGAACATATGCTTGGTTTTTAGTTTTCTTTTTTATGCAAGCTAGAAACGACAAGCTAAAAAAGCTAGAAAAGACAAGACTAAAAATCTAGAAAAACTAAAAAACTAAAAAGCTAAAAAGCTAAAAAATGAAATTGAAAAAGGTTTGAATGCCCCCAACATGATGAAAAGGAGATTCTTCTGTAACCATATGGGAATTACTGTGGTTATGTAGGATGGTTTCGTCTGCAAAATAGACAAAACACTTCCTTGGCTTCGTCTGCATAATAGAAAAAGGTGAATGGTGTCTCAGACCAATCATATAACCAACAGGGAAACTCATATGGTAGGATGGTTTCATCCGCAGAATAGACAAAACACTTCCTTGGCTTCGTCCACATAATAGAAAAAGGTGAATGGTGTCTCATACCAATCACATAACCTACAGGGAAACCTATCTTTTCAGCTTGGTTCGTCCGCCAAATAGACAAGGGTGCATGCCCCCTAAGCTTCGTTACATTCACCGGACTACTCATAGAAATCAAGTGGATGGAATGAAGTTTGGAGAGATATTTTTGATGTACAAGGACCATTTAGGGATGATGATCGACTTGGAGCTATGCTTGAATCAGGAAATGAAAGCTGGTCAACAGTGACAATTTTACCTTCATGTCAAAACACTTCACTCGAAAGAGCGTTGAAACAATAAGTAGAAATTTTGAATAATATGACACTTATTCACAAAGATTATCCTGATCATGTACTATTGTGGAATACATACACAATACATAAGCTCCTCTATGTTGATCATCAATATAGCAGCATCAATAACAATAAAACATCAAGAGCATGCACACATTAACACAGTATGTAACCCAGGGAAAGCTTACAGCTGAAAACCCCACACTATCTATATATTAATGATTGATAACATGTAACATTACAATAGTCAATACTTCTCACAAGTATCTAGCACTATCTCCACCTGTTACACACAATACAGCTCAAATCTGACCTCCAAATATTTTCAACTCCTTGCCTGCCTCCACTGCTCAATACCTGCTCAAGAATTGATGAGAATGGTTGAACCAAACTTGTATTTACCTCAAAATAATCACTCACACTGGGAATCACGTGAGCAGAGGCTATAATCACTTGGTATTGGCCAATTCTCATTGGCATAACTCATCCCATTGATTGTGCAAATCCTCATGCACAACTTATCACAACTGATAGCAATATGATCCTCTAACACTTGTCCCTGCTGAACTGAACATGCACTGACATGCAACTGAGTTAACTGATGTATTCTTTAGTTGCATTATGAGTTAATAATTAGTTTAACAACTCATCATTAGTTTATTTATAGTTAGACTAATTACAACTAGTTTATCCAAGTCAAACTGAATACAACTCCATCAACTCCACAATCAACTCCACCAAAATCAACTGTTTGAGTTCTAGCTGAAGTCATGCATGCAACAACTCGACTGACCCACAAAGAAAGCGTATTTCCTTCTGGCAGTTGCATGTGCCACATCTGTAGCTCAAACTGAAGTGCTCCAAGAGAATAAGATAAAGTTTATAGTCTAAATATTATTATAAGACAATAATATTTGACTTTTCTATTTTTGACAGCTAGTCCAAAAATAGACTTTGATCACTCCTGTTGTGATCACTACTGCTGTGATCATCCCTGTTGTGATCCAAAAATAGAACTTGCGCCATAATTTGCCTGCGGGCCCACTTAGTGAAGGCGACTCTTTTTACTAAGCTCCATCATCTTGTTGCAATCTCAACACAATAGCCTCCATGTTGTAAACATAGTCACGTCCAAGGAGTATATTGTAATCTAATGGTCCTAGGACTACCATCACGTTCAGGTGAACGGTTTTCCATCCCAAAGTTATTGGTAACTTAGGAAGGATCCCTAACAGTCGACTGGTTCCTTTGTTAAATCCTGATAAATTTTGTGTAACAAGCATAAGCGATGGCAAACCAAGCACTTTCCAAGCAGTTGAGGAAAGGATACCCACTAATGCGCCCTCATCTATGATAGTTCCTGACACGATCATTTTGTAAACTTGTACTATGATCTGGAAAGGTACATAAGAAGGAAGGCGAGATCTTTCTAGTCGATTCCAATCAAAGGAAGTGACAATACTACTTGGAGGGGGTATCGAATAAATAGGAGAAATAACCCCTTGAGTAGCGGGAACTGGGGAATTCTCTTCCTGTTGTGAAGGAACGCGCGGATTGCCCCCAAGTTCATCAAACTCTAAAGTGATAAAAATAATTTGAACAATATCGTTCTCACTCTCTTCAGGAAGGGTATGGTCTTCTGAAGGTAAAACTGGGTCAACTATCACCTCGACTTGTTGACTTTCGTCGGGTATAGATTCAGAAGATTCACTTTCAGTGATAGGTGTTCTGACCGACGATTGAGTTAAGTCAGTCAGTTTTTCAACTAGTAAAGGACTTGGGGAGGGTTTCCTGTATCCAGATGGAAGTCACTTCGATGAAGCAGGACGGTTATCCAAGACTCTTTTGGCTTCATCCAAGAAAGGATAACGGTGAAGGGTATGGTTCCCTTCACATAATCTACATGGAACTTTGACCTTTCCTTTATGTCCATGAACTTCACTATTACTATTTGATGGTGTGCTTTCAACATGATCACCAAAGGTTGATGACACATTTCGGTGCGAACGGGGAGACCATTCTCTCAAGATTCGAGGAAGGCAGGGACAATCTCGATGAAAATGGTCCCTCTACAAATTATGTAAGGAAATTTGGGTTTAGGAGATTTAATGTGTGGATTTTCATCAGATGATTCATGGTTGCCCCCTTGCTAAATTGGCTTCTTCTTCTTCTTCTCCTTCCCTTTCTTCTTCTTCTAAGCCACCTGGTTACTAGCATCACTATTTTCGCCAAGCAAAGAGGAAGAAGGGGAGGGAGAAACAAACGAAGAAGAAGGTGAAGGGTCAACTTCAGTATCAACTGGATGCTGATTCGATTGCGGAGGAATCACGGTATTTTGAACCATAGAGGTTGAGAAAATCCATACTGGCAGGCCAATTGTAATTCCCATAAGGGACAATGTGGCCATATATAGAGCACCAATATTTCCCCAAGAGGAAAAAGGACAAGGATTCCCCTCAAAAAGGATTCCTTGATTGGTGGATCCTAGATTTGTCTCCATATATCTCAACCTAAGATCAACTAAGGAACATGGATGTTATTTCGAATTAATAATTTTTAATGACACTTTGACACAACTTTCCTTTTTCAATTTTTAAGAGTTGAGAAAAAGCTAAAGATGACTCTAGTCCCCTTCGATTTTTAATGAGCCTGAAGTGACAAGTGCTCAGATGGACCTTTTCTTTTAAAGAGTCGAAAAGGAACGCAAGTGACTACTCTGGAAATCTAGACAGAGGGATTACCAAACCAATCACAAAACTGCAATATACACCTTGGTGATAAATTAAAGAGAA